>PKRV01001993.1:144046-396955 GCA_003709505.1 Hyphantria cunea
TTTTTTGTTTGGACTTTGGCTGTTGGCGCCCTAAGGCCTCTACAGCGGTAAGCGGACTATTGGTGAGCGCTGTGGGCTCTCAACCGATAATCGTGCCGTCTCAACAGCGCAGCTCGTTATAAAGGCGGTCGCTTAGGGAGGGGTAACGTCACAATATTTTACTAGTTTGAATCCAAGTGTTTAAAGCCAAATAATCGATATAAAATTAAATCGACCAAATAATTTTTCAAATGGTGCGTCCGGTGCACGTTTCACTAGCGCCATCCAGTCGCCGTCTCTCGCAGCCGGAATACAGTACGACTGCCGTCATATACATTACAACAATAAAAATAAATAAAATTAAGGTGTCTGATTGTAATTTCAAATTAACAGCTTTTCTAATTGATACTCTCGATTAACGGCACTTGATGGAACTTGTTGCAATACATTTAGAATGTTTAACAGCTTTTCACTACATGCCTATGAAATTAAATACGATAGTTGCATCAAAAAAAACATTTTTTATTTTTTTGTCTCTTTGTCTCATTGTTCTGGCAAATCTCTGGAATGGCTGGACTCGTTTAAACAGGATTTTTTACAAGAAGATAGTTATAATATCCTTATGTTATAACTCCTTAGTTACATAAGCTACTTTTTTGATCAACTTCGCCATACGGCGTTACCCGTGTTACTGTTGAGTTTAGTCATCTATATTTAAACAAATATAACCTAAGCGACAATTGGCCAGACAGAACAAAATAGACACTAGTGCAGTAGTGTACAGAGATAAAAGATGTGTTGAAGTAAAATGTGGTTGTCTAAGTTCAGTTCTGTGCATTTTCCCTTTACTTGAATTTCATTTTCCTCCCTAAAACTCAGTATTGATAGGTAGGTCTCAAGTAGAACAGTATAAAAGACATCCGCCTAGTTTGTGCAGAGCCTGTCGCGGGTGCGATTCGATTACTCATTTTTATTTGGCCGAATCAAAGGAGTATTGATTACAGAATGGCGGCGCAGTGCGTATTGATTGCGGGTCGTTAGGCACATCTCCGTTACAAAACGTCGCGCGTCAATGATTAAAGGCGGTAACCCAATAAGGAGCGAATTGTGGCGGTTATCGGAAACAAAACAAAAGAGTGCGGGCTCGATTTACGTCATTAGGAGAGATGGGGGAGCGGGCCGGGGGGTGGCGGGGACACAACGACACCTCAAAGCTTTTAAAGATGTTTAAGTTCCTTTATCGCGCTTATAATGGTTCGTTTTCGCGTTCATATCCGGCGATATTGTGCCGCTGTCCAAACAAACGCCCCCCTCTCGTCGCCGCGGTTCCTCACCCCTTCCGCGGCAGCCGCGCTGCTGACTGCGCGCGAGGAGTGAGTGGTACGTTTGTTTAGGCGATGGCTCGTCTGTCACTTCCTTTTATTGGGACAATACACGTTTTAGTAGAACTATTAGTGGATTAAGCTCACTGTTGTGGGTATCTCGTGACGTATTGTATTACCCGCGCTATTGTGCCGCTCCTGTTTGTCAATCATTTCAAAGATATCTCGAAAAAAGACAGCGTTCTTTATCAATCGTAATATTTACCTACTTTTTATTGCAAAGAAATTAACTACTAAGAAAACCCAAACATGTTGCCGACAGTATAGTACCTATATAACTAGGTATTTTAATAATACATTTTGACCCCTAGTGACCATTTAAACAACAGCATCGGTATAACAATTTGGTGAACCAATTGCAAACACTATTCATTATTCTAACGATCTTCTCAATTTGATTTCTAATATTTCCAAATATTTGCCCGTCCACAGGGTTAATAGAAACTATGTTTAAGCTATTACTATTCCTTTGACTTAAATCAGAAATCTGTGGGGAGCTTGCCCGAGAGTGATGTTTTGCTTCGTTGTTAGAAGCTAACACAACTAAATTAACTGGGCAAGCGGTTGGTCTGCAGATATGCCAATATTCTTAGTACTTAGTGGTAGTAAAGAAGACTACTTTTACTACTACTACTAGTAGCAGCAGTAATAACGAGAAGCCTCTGTCCAGCCGTGAACTGTTTAAGGCTGTATCGCGTATTGTTACATTACCTTTGTTAAACTAATGAAAGTGCTTTTTTCAGTTTATAAGAGGGTATTTTTAGCTTGTTTAATAATTCAGTTTCAAGTTGAATTAAAATGCTTATGTCATATATTTACCATTATTAGGTAGCTACTTGGGCGACTGAATTAGCATCTTTGTCAGCGATACACGTCGCACAAGTTTGCGACAGAAGACAGACGGAAGTTTTGAGTTCGTTTGTTCGCGAGGTGCAGACTTAACTTGGCTGCGTTGTACTGGCGGGAATTGTGTTTGAAGTTGTTTAATAACTAGCTTTTGCCCGCGGCTTTGCTCGCGCAAAATGTTTTACAGACTCTCATCGACGTTGGCATTTTGAAAAATACTAGAATGTGTGTTTCATTTTAACCCCACTATATATTTAGAATTTTTGAAGCAAATCCATCACAAGAATAAAAAGTTTCATACAAATTTCCATAACCTATTTTACACACTTAGGTGTAGCATTTCCAAAATTTATTTCTTAGTGTTCAGTTACGTTATACAAAGAACCTACCTACATGCAAAATTTCAGAATTCTAGGTTCAGCGGTTCGGGCTGCGTGTTGATATCTGGGTATCTTAGTTAGTCAGTCACCTTCCTCTTTTATGTAGATATTTAAAAACTGTTATACCTATTTCCGAAAGAAATATAATATATTTATTGACAAAGGTGAAAGCAGAATGATTGACATAGTGTCGTGACAAATTTATACATCAACCACTTGCATTCCGTACAAACCACTTCAACAGAATAGATACATACCTAGATAAAGTATATACCTATAGAACCCAACCCAAAAGTATATATATATAGAACCCAACTATGTGAACCTTTTGAAAATATTTATATAGCCCTTGACACCTGGCAATTATTATGAATCCATTGACACCTCGCTCATTAAAATAGGTTCATTAGTTTAGGCTCAACGGCAGAACATTCAAACACACATACATAGACTGCCAAAATTATTGTGACCGTGGGAGAGCCACGCTTCGGCATGAATGGGCCTGCTCGACCGGAGTGATACCACGGCCTCACAGAAAACCGGTGTGAAACAGCGCTTACGCTGTGTTTCATCGAGTGAGTGAGGATACCGGAGGCCCATACCCCAATCCAACGCCCCCTATCCCCCTCACCATCCCCCTTCCCCCCAGGCCGCCATAGTGTGGGTCACCATGCTGCATTGTTCTTTTTCGCATTGAGGATGATGACCACCACTCTTGGATTCTGCTCATGCTTTCCATCAGGCAGGGCAGAGTTATTTTGGCAGCTTAAATATTAAAAAAAAATATTACCCTTCCTTTTGGTACCCGCCGTAGTAAGGTAAAAATAGTTCTTTTGTAAAAGAAAAAACGTAAAGTTTAGTACTGGTTATTATTTTCGAACATGTGTTATAAACATAAATATAATGATAAAAATATATATTTCTTCTCTAGCTTCAGATTCAACTATTGGTGGTTCGAACTGTGTAACGAACTATCAGTCGATGTGGGAATTGTGGACTTAGCTTATGCACGGACAGCCTGCTCGTAGTTTTGCCAGTGAGGTTGTTTGATGGTTCAGATTTACTGCAACAAGAAGAGAAGTGCATAACATAACGAGTCCTTGTGCTCTTTTTATTGACCTCTCAATGTTTGCAAACCAATGTTAAGATTACATTGAGTTTCAAGAAGCCGGCAGGGCTTTGCAGTTTGCTATCACCACCGCTCGCGCTGTCACAATCATGCATCATCTAATTATGTACTTTTATCTTTATTTAGGTATTGTTGTTAAATAATAATTAGTCTAATGATGAATAATTGGTTTAATGTGTCATCTTCTTACTATTCCTAAATTTATTCTTGGTTCGTGCAATTAATTTTTTTCCATCCATCATCTTTTCTTTGGTCATCCTCTCTCTCATATCTATCCTACACCTTTGGGTACACCACATCTAACATTTTATGTACTCTTGTAACTCTGTTATAGGAGATCGTTTTTTCTTTTTTAGAAAGACGGTCCCCATTTCATGTCATCCACATTTTTTATCATTAACTCCACGACGATCACGACGAAGACTTGAAGACTCGAAGACTTAGAATTGAAGACTCGAAATACTTGACATTGGCAGAAATAGCTGATCCGGCTGATTGCCATATCATCAAAAGAAGAACTCTGTTATACTATGGTGTGCAAATAAAGAGTTCTCCATATAAGTTCAAGTGATTTTAGGAAGTTGCATTAATGAATAAAAATAATATATATATGTTAGGGAAGGATTTGATTCCAAGATTGATTTTAAATACTTAAAAAGATTCAGGTTGTGTAGGCATAGTTGATTGATCTTTCGACTTCATTGATTGTTTTTGCCACTGTAAACTGTGTTTGCAAAGAAATAGTTTATGCGGAGATGAAATTTAACCACTGAAATATTCTTTGACGTAGATGCAATAAAAACATTAGATTATGTTATTATTATAATAGGTAAATAAACGGTGTAATACACACGAGCACACGGACGTTCCTTTGTAGCAATGGTACACGTACATAAATTTGGGCCGTCGGCTAAAAGATTTTTCTCGCCTCGTTTTTCAAACCTCTGCATCCGTCATTATCAAAAATTTACAAATATAGCGATAAGATGTGTATGTTAATATAAGTGGTTGCGAATTAAAAAATATTATTGAATAATGTGCGCGCTAATAAAATGGACTAATGTAATTCTCTAGATACTTTTATAAGGTTTACAAGAGCAGACAATGTTATTGAATAATGATAATGTTCTATTGTTTTTCTTAATACTTACAAAGCCTAATGGATATAAAGCTCGACTTTCGTGAAGACCCCTGTAAGAAGATTGAGCGTTCTATCTTCTTAGGGGTACCGAATGTATAATCTTTAAACTATGAAAGTGTCATTTAAACCACCACTGTCTGACGATTATGTAGCATCTCCATATGGTGTTCAGTAAAACATCTTATTATAAAATTTAAATATAATGTAATACTTTTTAATAAATTATTTTACTTTCAGTACATGTCATAGTTTTTTTTACTCATTGTCAGGTTAGCATAACTCAAATGGTAATGATTTTAATTAATAATGAACTGTTTACTAATAAGTTCTTTGAAATCGTATAATTATTTAATAAATAGATATAAAAGAAAACACACGTGCGTTATTCAAGTGATCTACGCCGGTGTTAACTTTGAGCTAAGGTATAAGGTAGAGGCGTTTGTGACTGAAAACGATTGTCGTCAATTGAGGACACTCGTCCCTCGGCTGGCAGACGCGGGCCCACTCGCGTGGTTATGACTTCTTGCCGCCATATTGAAAGAGGTGGTGAATCAAATAATGGAGAAATAATTTAATCAACCCGCCCTCGCGACCCATTCGATTCTAAGTAGTGGTGTTAGGGTGTAATGTCGCGTAGACTTCGCGGAGGGTGGCAAAAAAATGCGCCGCGTGTGTGCAGCCGCCTTACGCTCTAATAGCCACCTCCCTGCCTGCCCCGCGGCCCGCGCAACCCGCGCTTCACCCCCCTGCACTTCTTAAGCCGAGTATTTGCGGCCGCAAATTGAAATGAAATTGCATAATTCGCGCACGCAACGCTTCGCCCGGCGCTCGCCTCGCCGCTCCCCCGACGGCGCGGCGGCGCAGAGCCGTGATTTTTGCGCCTAATGAACACCTTCATAACCTCTTCTAGACGTTGATTGTCCATTTCACATGTGTTATCCACCCTAACGGTCACGCTAAACGAGAATTGCTCAGTACCCGGATTGATGTAGCTCAGTTAACAGGTACAGGGTAAACGGTTTTCGCGGATTTAACGCCTGCCTTAGAAAGGCTTCCTTTGAAAGGTTACAATCCTTCTATAATATAATACAATATAATACACGGGTGTTGCATATTTTACTTTAACAACACTAAGCTTTCATTCCAATCAATCTATCTTTGGGAAATATTACGTTTGATCTCAGTGTACAGCTTAGCTATTTAACTGAACGGCTGACCAATATCTTCTACTTTTGATGTTGACAGATCAGTGTAATGATTAGAAAAAAAAAGTTTTACTATAATGAAAATATTGAACAAAGTAAATTCAAACATTGGTGCCGATTTTATAATTATGTTCAGACGCTAGACTATACCTACTATTGGCGACTTTATAAATCTAAGAAGACAAAGAAACCAACAATGAGCTCACGATAAAATCGTTACAATCCCATATATATTCAGACAAAGTTTATTCAAAGACAACATAGGCTTATTTAGTCTACTTTGACTTAACAATTCCGTATTTGTTTAGACTATGATGACGAGAGCTATTTCTCAATTTTTGCAATTAAGTCGTTGCGAAGATCAGATTAGACAGTTCAGATAATACATCAATAGCTAATTCACAGTACAGACTCCTTAAGATGTTCGAGGTACTGCTAACATCCTCCCACCCATCCCGGTAGGTGTGCGTCATGCAATATCCGTTTTTCAGTTATTTCTTTCTCTTCTTGATAAAGTACATTGTTTTTAAATTACACATATTTGTTTGATGTAATAAATTCTGCAATGCCCAGATGACCTGTGTTACGTTAATGCAAAATGTCAGGGTCTTTTATACCTACCTCTGAATATACTTGCAAAATATTATGGTAACTCATGTATCTACGTTTATATTAATCTTGTAGTAAGGTTACATAAATCTGACAAGAAAAATAAAGTATATGATTTTTTGTTGTCTGAAACAGAGGTGTACAATTTGTGTGCACTCTTGCTTTGTGAGTACACTCTTGCTTGGTAAATAACACTTTAAGAATGAGTGGAAAAGTAAAGGAGTCGGTTAATTAATGAGTAAGAATAGTTTTGGTATGTTAAAACCTGTGATCGTTTATTTATTTCTACCTAACAATTATAGTTTGAGAAACTCTTGTGAAATAAATATATTTTTATGAAAAGTAAATAGACTTAACATCCTATTAAGTAAAGTAGATAGTTTCAGGAGTAAGACGGTTGATTGATTGCATCGCGATTGATTATTCGTATCGCTTCAGCCTGCCTAGCTACCGCAGTCAGCTACCGGAGATAGGCTCGTCGTCTGTTTCATGTATTTTTGTGAACCTCCGTGACACAGAATATATTTGTAATGTTAGAGTTCACTTTTGTTGAATAAAGTAAAAAAAAAATAGTGTTGTTGTTATTATATGTTAACGCGCATTATCAACAAATTAATTAATCTACCTACATATATATATTAAAGAGGAAGTTGAATAAGATACCCAAAGATCACCGCAAATTTTGTATGTTGCTTCTTTATATAACGTTAGTGTGCACTAAGAAAGAAATTTAGAAAATGCCACCCCTAATGTCACACCCAAAATAAGGGATGAAAATTTGTATAAAACTTTTTATTTCTGATAGATTTGCTTAAAATTTTGTAAAAATATAGTAGGGTTAAAGTAATGAAATACGTATTTTATCATTTTTCAAAATACCACCACACCAAGGGGTGTAAATTAGGGGTTGTAAGTTTGTATGAAACATTTTGCGCAAGCGAAGCCGCGTGCAAAAGCCAGTTAATTTATATTTCCTGTTTACATTTCAAATTTGGGACCTAATGCATACCTAGGCATTTTCTTTCAGTCGATCTTAAGGTGACGCAGAGCTACGCGTAGAAGGGCCGATTTTAGTCGGTTCGTGTTCGACATGTCACAGGAGGTGGTATCCGAGGGAAGTTCCGCACGGAAAAAAAAGAAAAAACGGGACCGGCAAAACAACGTTGCGGCTAAGTAATCTTGCCATTGGATGTTTTTTTAAGCTTCACGACTGTTATCTTATAAAAACAACTGCGACCGACTGCTTATCGTGATCTCCGAATCACGGAGACGCTCATCATAGCATGTCACCAGCGGTCACTAGGTAGTAATTGCGCCATCGTTGCTGGCCCTCGGTGATTCTTTCTAATCACCGAGGGCCATTGGGTTATACTAAATGTATAGTTAGCAATGATTTATCTTCTCAACAGAATGACGTACCCACTAATCCGCTAAATAAATGGGAGAGCCACGCTTCGGCACGAATGGGCCGGCTCGACTGCAGTGATACCACGGCCTCACAGAAAACTGGTGTGAACCAGCGCTTGCGCTGTGTTTCTCCAAGTGAGTGAGAATACCGGAGGCCCATGCCTCAACTTCAGGGTGAAGGGGTAGGCCCAATCCCCTAAAGGCTGGCAATGCAGTTGTGACGTCTCTGGTGTTGCGGGTGTCCATGACCGGCGGTAATCGCTTACCATGAGGTGATAGGTTTGCTCGTTTGCCCCCTATTCAAAAAAATAAAAATCCTTTTTACAAAACTTTTCCGATCGGCGGCAGTTTTTTCAGCTGTTGTTTATTTATCCAAGATTATCTATTAGATAATAATGAAACTATTAAAAAGAAAATCAGATAACAAGTATAATTTTATTTTATTTCACCATTTTATAAAAGAAATTCGTTGGCACTTTAGAAACTTAAAATAACCAAGATATTGGAAAGTCGATTTAGATTTTGTATTGATGTTTGTATAGATAATAATAATAAATTATTAAATACGAATGTAACAGTTCAACGTCTGCAATAGGTAACTATAGCTGTCACCAGTGCTGTAAAGATGACTCCAGCGTCGTAGTTATACAAGTAACAATGAACCGCCGGAATGTACGTGCCTTCACCGTCGGCTGCACCAAATTTAATAGTTCCCTTTTTATGTGTTCCTTATTGTCAGGACAAAGATTGTATGTGAGATAAATTCAAAGATGCACCACTGTACACTGTCTGTGGGAAGCTGAGACAGATATGTAAATATGGCGGTACGAAATTCGCCGGGTCAACTAGTCTATACAAATATTATAAACAAGAAAGATTTGATTGTTTGTTTGCATTGAATAGGCCACGGAACCGAGTAACAAAGGCATATATTACATTTGGAACTGTAGGAAACTGGAAGTTATGGATCGACACAGGCAGGCAGTGAATTTAGGTCATCAACATCAACAACCCATAATGTCCCATTGTTGGGCTCGGGTCTCCTCTCAGTTTGGTCGGCGCTGCCTCCGCCCTTGGGCGACTTTTGCCCAATCTGGGTGGAGCCAGCGTCGCTACGAGAAACCTTTACACGGGGGTCGTCCGGTCGATGGCGCTGTACGGCGCACCGGTGTGGGTGTCGGCTCTGACCGCCCAGAATAAGGCGCGCCTCTGGCGCCCTCAGAGGGTATTGGCGGTCAGAGCCATACGCGGATACCGCACGGTGTCAACCGAGGCGGCGTGCGCCTTGGCCGGTACACCCCCGTGGGATTTGGAGGTGGAAGTGTTCGCCGAAGTTTATCGACGGGTGGCTGAATTCCGGGCGGAGAGTGGCATGCGCCCTCCGCCCGAAGAGGTACGCGAGTGGCGTGAAGCCGCCCGTCGAGCCACGATGGCTCGTTGGTCTTCGCGGCTGGAGGCTCCACGTGCTGGCTTTGCCACCGTGGAGGCGCTCCAGCCCGTCATCCTCGAGTGTGCAGGGCGGCAGCACGGGACCCTTTCCTTCCGACTGACGCAGGTGCTTTCCGGGCACGGTTGCTTCGGAAAGTACCTGCACTCGGTCGCGCGGAGGGAATCACGTCAAAAAAAAAAAAAAAAACGGGTCTCCTCTCAGGGTCTATTGAGAGGAGACCCGAGATTAAGGCCATACGTGGTATTGGTAATACGCCAATGAAGGTGTTTTCACCTAATTCATCTTGACAAGAGTACATCTTGCGTCTGCTTGTGTCGATTTTTATTTGCAGCTTCAATTTGACGTTCATAAATGACACTTAGTGTCTTAATGGAATAAATTATTTTGAATTTGAATTTGTAAAAAGTTAGGAATCCGTTTGAAAACTTTGAGACTTGAGATTAGAAAGTTTGCTAGAGCGTGTTAACGTTTAAATTTTTGGATAAATACCAATGTCTACCCGTGCGAAGCCGGGGCGGGCTGCTAGTTTATAATATAAGTTTAATTTATTATTTACACTGGACGACCAATGCATTGCAATAGTTCATAGTTAAATGGCGAATCGGTTTGAGTGTTTGCTGTAAACATGTGTTCGCGTGTGTGGCCCGAAGTCTCAGTGCACCGATGAACGGTTCGCCGAAAACCTTCCTTCGACCTTACTCAGTGTTATAACTGAATTATTCCTTGAATGTTATGGTCATTACGGGTTTGACTGAAGCTATCTTTAGTCATGATCGTTTTTATTATAAAATTAGTTCGGGCAACACCGCCGGACCAAGCTAGTTTTAAAAAAGTTTACCTAAGTTAGCATAAGTAAAAGTGCCATTGAAAGTCCAAAGTTCCAAAGATTAGATGTTACAAACAACAAACAAAAATTAAATAAATTAATTTTAATTTAAGAGCCGTACATTTTGTCATTAATATGCATTTAGTATAAAACTGTTAATTTTAGGTTACAAACAGACAGAAAGTTCCATTGAGACTGATTCATAGTAAGTAGCAGCTCGGTATAGCGAGTATCAACTACGAAGATGTATTAAAAAAATCGGACAATTGTGAGTCGGACTCGCGCAGTTAGGGTTCCGTGCCATTATCTATACATTTCAAGCGTCTAACTATTGCTGGTATGAATATCGAGCAAAAACGAGCAATGGTGCATGGGCGCTCTTAAATATTCATTTTATTCTATTTTTTAGTATTGGTTGTTATATTGGCAACAGAAATAAATAATTTCTGAAAATTTCAACTGTCTAACTATCACGGTTCATGAGATACAGCCTGGTGAGAGACAGACAAACAGCGAAGTCTTAGTAATAGGCTCTCAGCTACCCTATATTCCAAAAAAACTCAAATCATTTCATGTTACTAAATGACCAGGTTTTGATGAATCAAATGTGGTGATGAGTTAGCATTGCCGTCATCACACGCATCTTTCCCGATTTATGGAAACACGCAAAAGCTAGTTCCAATTTAGAAAGCTGGCGATAATAAGTCGGTGAACAATTATAGACCAATTTCGATGCTCTCTACTCTAGCAAAGGTTTTTTTGAAGCCTAGACCCTTGCTTTTGCTCCTAGCTCTTTACAGCATCACTTGTTCTGTACTGGTCCGATCACAGTGAGGCAAATTTTGAACCCCAGACGCAAAATTGTGTTATGAGTTTGACGTCGTTATTTGTTTGTCTGTGACATAGTAGCCCTCAAAAGGATAGACCGATTTCGATGTGGTTTTCTCATTTGAAAGTCAGTTTCACTGCGGTGCTTCTTAGATATGTTTGGACTTATATCGGTCGAGCTGTGTAAGAGTATCAGCTCTTTTCTAAAATGATGTGAGGTATTTTTGGCGTATGGTTGATATAATATGACTAGGTATTCGATTTATTATTTTTTATTTTAGCGCATTTCGAAGCCATTTTGTAATGCAAGTGTTGGATGCGGTGGCCAAACTGTTAGTTGAAATATAATGTGAACGTTTTGTTATTCATACATTAAAAAAAGAGAAAAAAACGGATCAAAATATTTTGTGTCTGATACATTATTTAGTTATTAGTATTAACGATATTGAACATACTTTGTAGGTATATTATTAACTTGTTTTAATTGTTTCCTTTTATATCTGCGTAAACATGTATTTATAAAAGACTGTCTGTATATGTAAATACATATTATGTAATGTAAGCCCATGACCTGGTATTTGGACCTAAGTAATTTATTTTTCATACATATGGAGGTTTGTTGTTAGCAACTTGATCACATATTTGTATTAACACGATTAACCATACAATTATTCGTCTGTTAGCCTTTTTCAAAAATGAATTTTTGAGTTGTCTGCATTCGCAATGAGTATGGTGACCACCACTCTTGAATTCAGCTTATGCTTACCATCAGGCAGAGCTGAGTCATTTTGGCAGAGTCATACATAAAAAAAGAATAAATTAAAATAAATTGATATGTCCTGTAATTCAAAGTAGTTATTGAAGGTACGTTTTAAGCTGTTATCATAGTGGTAATTATTTCTCACTAGATAACAATACACAATAGATAAAAGAATTTCTTTGATATAATGTAAAATAATTCAATTTACATTCGTTGCAGTAAGGAAACGATAGTGCGGTTCAGTGTTAGGACACAGCGTCATCCACCCAACAGAAACGTAATCAATTTTGACTAAGATATTGTAAAAAAAGAAAAAGTAGAAACCTGAACCCCGTCTTCCTGGTCTTTATTATTACCAAGATTTAGGAGTCGGCTACTAGTTTAACCGGTTTTACCTGAATATACCGGCGAACCGGGCGGCGGAGGCGCTTAATGCCACCCTGAGTGTAGCCGCAGATGGTGGGGACGGGTATTGCGTTTTTACCCAGGGAGCCAAATTAGACGACACGTTGATTGTAATAATATTTTTTTTAATAATGATTCTGCACTGACTCTTATATATGTAATATGGACAGGTTTAGGTGGGGGTAACTAGGAACTATTGTTTACTTAAATTGCTAAATTGACAATATATTATTTATGCTTCCTTATTTAATAATTTGCAATATTAACTATTGTTTGACGGCAAGTAGGTTACTTAAATTGCTAAATTGACAATATATGTAGCACGTAGCCGCGTACAGATCTAAACTATTATAATACTATGGCTTCGCCATAACGGGTTTTCCCCTCCATTAGCTGCAGAGGCCAGCCGCGAGGAGGCGACGTTACGCGTGAGCCATACATCACCTAGATTTGATTTGATCGAGAGTTTGATATCAGGAGACGGTGCCCGCTTCAGTGCGGGCAGGCGCTAGGAGGGGTCCGGATGGCGTAAGCAAGCGGTTCCTGGATTCCTCCTGTCTCAGGTGCAGAGTGGCACACCGTGTGGTTTCAGTCGGTTCGATTCCGACACACCGCCCCGCCGCAAACCCCGGTGGGTTGAAGGCCCGAGGGGGTTTCCACAAGTAAAAAAAAGGGGTCATTATATTTGAGGGTACTGACTTCCCAATTACGATTGTCATAGATGTTCATGACAACCGGGACCGACGGATTAACGTGCTCTCCAAGGCACGTGTGGGAAACACCACAATATTCAATACTCCAGGCTGCTATTAAGAATTTTGTGTAGGAAAAACCCAACAACAGTCCGACCCGGGAATCGAGACCCCTTGATCTGGAGTCGCTTACGCTAACCACTAGACCAACGAGGCAGTCAGAAACCTGAACCTAGAATCCTGAAATATTCCATGTAGTTCTTTATAGAATGTAAGTGAGCACTGAGAAAGGAATTTTGGAAATACCTCCCTTAAGAGGGTAAAATAGGGAATGAAAATATATACTTCTGCGTGAGCGAAGACGCGGGCAAAAGCTAGTAATTAATATTACACTGTCGGTTAAGACAACGTAATAATTCGCCATAGAATTGGTCCTTGATGTCATCGGTTTTGTCTAAGGTTGGAGCATAGACACTAATGGCATTAAGAAGGTTATGATTGTCCAGGTGGAGAGGCAGTGTGGTAACACGGTCTGAGATGTGTACAGGGAACTCCACAATTTGTTTCACTAGTTGTTTTTAATTGCAAATCCCACATCAGAACGCATGGGTTCGGGGGAAGAGAAGTAAACTTCTACCTTCGGGTACTTCGGAACACAATGTGTTAACATCACATTAGTTTGATCAAATCGAAAAGTTTCAAACTAATAAACTTACAGTACATACATATAGTATATACTTTAATTCTTAGTAAATAATTTATTTAACAGTATATAGTTTACCACCATAAATGCTCGTTGCCTACTGTGCTGAGTGTCGTGGGTTCAATCTTCTCATGGCCAACGTGTGGTGGCAGGTTAAGAATACAAAGCGCCATCGCCCTCATTCATCCCGTGGGTTTCGACTTAGGGAGAGCTGACTGAGGGAGCGAACTGGTGAACAAGACAATATACTGCAAAATGAACAAAAGTTTGAAACAAATAGTATGACCGACCCATATCTCCAGCGGATACATTGGGCACCAAGCTCTTTTCGAAGGAGTGACCTGTGATGAGCTGTGGACATGTGTACATTTTCTTTCTTCTACATTTCTATTTTTTGTTAGGATTAAGTTTTAATGAACCTACATGGGTGGGTGGGTGACAGTTTCATTAATTGAATGTATACATGTTTGTTATTTTTAACACACTTATTTAGAAGTTCAAAAATGAACAGGAAAGTGGTCAAAGTTATACAGCCATGTAGAATCGATATTAGTATTGAAGGCTGAAAACCAACTTGCAGGCTACCAATTTCAAAATTGACGGATTTTTAGACTTACTTAAACACGAAATGTCAAACCCTATTTCACCCCCAGGGGTAGAATATCCAGAATCTACTCGTTATTAATCATTAGCTCAAATATAAAGTTTTATGTTTCTAACTCAAATAAAGGACTTCTATACAATCTTTAAACACCCTTTTCACCTCCTGAGGGGTAGAATATCCGGAAATGCTTAAATACATATCTACTCATTTATAATTAGTAGCCAAAAACTAAATTTTCATGTTTCTAACTTAAAAAATTACGAACTTCCACATAAACTTTCAACCCCTATTTCACTCCCTTAGGGGTAGGAATTCTGAAATCCCTCTCTTAATGGTTGTATACTCAATTAAACAAACCTACTTACCAATTTTCATAGCCCTAACTTTAATAGTTTACTCGGCGATGATGAATCAGTCAGTCAGTCAGGACATGTTATTTTACAGGTATAGATTATTAAAAACAAATACCACCTCATTCACAAATAAATTGTCCAGAGGGTCTTCTATATGGTTTAACTAATTTCACAACTATTACAGACAATTGAAAAATTAACAAGTTTGTGTCGGAATGTTCGTGATTACTACATACATCCTGACTGACTGCTCTTACTCGCTGACCTCTTGGCGTTAGTGGGTTTATATAACTTTACTCTGTATTTTCTATCGTTTGTTAATGAGTGCTCACACTATTTCTTAAACTAATATGCTGGTCATGAAAACAATAAAATGAAATAGCGGAGACGAATTTCTAAATGTGAACATATGATACTATTAAATTATTTCATTTAAAATTACTTATCAAGTGAATACGGCCTCCATGGTAGTTGGAATCAATACATTGCATTTAAATACTGCTTTTTCATTCTGTTTGCTCGATATTTCTTTGTTGTCTATTCCACTAAAATAAAAATATTGTCCTGATTTGATTGTAAATTGATAAAAATATTTATTTTGAAGTACTTGCTCACCTAATCTAGTTTTGAAGTGAATGTAATAAAAAACCAGATTATTCCTTAATCATCTTGAAAGCAAACAGTTTCTGTAATTAAGTGCATATTATTTTTTTTAGGAAGGCAATATTGGAACAAAGGCCATCGCTGCTATAACTCACTCACGTTTGGTTTTCTCCTGGATATTTTAGGACTCAGAACAACGGAAGTCGTTAGATAAAACAAGCAATTTTCTCTGTAATATCCTTATCGCGTTTGAATAATACTCGAATATTTCCGATATCACAAAGCTCTGCGACTCGTGGAGAGCAAGAAAATGAGTGTCGGTGAGAGCGCCGTATTCCCCAATGATTACAGGCACGCGCTCATTCCGCGCACCACTCCATTATACGAAACTGTAATCGTGAAACTATCCGCACAACCTCGCTACCCAACTCCCCACCGATAACGTGTACGTTAACGTTAGTACGCTGGCGAGCTACAGGTGCCGCCGCAACTTAAACACATCCGCACGCAGCGACTCGGGCCTCCCCGTGAGTTCGTCTACATAATTATTTAAGTTAATGATATACTACACCTTTCTTGCTATAAATGATTTCTTTTTGCTTCGCGTGGAAAAGAGATGAAAATATACCGGTTGGGGCGTCGGTGTAAGATGGAGAGTGTGGGGTGGCAATGCAGGCTCTTTGGATTATAACACCGCGCGGTCCGTGGCCCTCGACCGGAGGCAGTGGGCTGCTTTAATCTCGCGCACTTATGTACCATGTACGCGCGCTATGTACCCACTTCATTTGAACAATTTCAGCCACAACTTTGGCATTACTTTACATTTTTGTTTGATCATTATGGAAATGAAGCTGGAAATTATTTAGATGGAATGTTTGAAAGCAATCTTGTCGTTTCGTTTCAATGAGAGCGGCATAAATATAGCTTTGGAAGTCTGAACGTAGTATTTTGTGTTTTCATTTTTATGTTATCAGCATATTTCATCATAACGTACCTATCTTCAGTATATATTTAAGCAGTAAATAAAAAGTAGAGGTACGTAGCTAGAGGCATTTGATGATAACGGGGCTCTGTGTATTATTATATTCGCACAATCACGATGTGTGTAGTTGTCTCGGGTAGTGTTAAATTTGAAATAATGAAGAAGCTTCTCAAGGGGCTACCAAACTGTGGGTCTTATGCTCGTGCTGCATTGTTGTATTGTCTGTATTTGCAATAAGTATGGTGACCACTGCTCTTGGATTCTGGTCATGCTTTACATCAGGTAGAGTAGAGTCACTTTGTCAGGTTGAACTGCCTTGAAATATGCTTACTGATACATGAACATGTTTTCAAGTTTGAAAACCGAAACTCTCCTCTTGCACACTCCGCCACATTTTATAAAAACTGTAATACAGGTACTAGGTAGTTATCACGGTCCCTTGGAAACCATATGCAATCTTAAGTAAGCCCATCATAACCTAAGCCAAGATTAAAACTAAGGTCACCATACTTTGCAGCGATCCAATTGCCTTTGATGAAAAATAGTATTTTGTGCCGGCATGAACATTCCGTGAAATCATCCTTAAGAGAGCCATCTGTTGTTCACTTAGTTATGCGAATGAATTAATAATGGCTAGTGGTTTGGCCAAGATTTTTTTGTAATTGGCGTGGAATCAAGCTGTTAGTTATATTCGCTAAGGCTTCGTATTGAAGGTTATTTACTAAGTACAGGTAACAAAATTTATTGGGGGCGATAGCGTTTATTAGCAGTTGTAGTTACCTTCCGTATGAAAATTTACATGAAAAAGTCAACAATAACGTTGAACAGTAAAGTAGAATTATTCATCGTAATATTTATAAGGATTAGTTCAACACTTCACTAGTGTAGGGTTCTTCCTTTTTAGTACGGATTGAGATCATGCTAGCACAGGACTGACATTGCTTTATATAAAGTACACCATGGCTGTATAAAAATAAAAATAAATCGTCAAACTATTATCAGATAATTTTTTATTTGATTTTTTTGTAAGATTTTCCTCCTTGGCAAAAATATGTATGAAAATAGATGAGAAAAAACGAATCTCGTGGAGAAAACATTAAAAACAATACTTTTATTTTGCAAAGAAACTACAAAACGGATTGAAACACATGTCTAAGCATTAGAGCTCAATCAAAAGAGCAAAGGCACGTTAGGGTTATCCTTCGCGTACCTTTAAGTTGAAACATAAGTAGGCTGTACCTATGGATGTTATATACACACGGGAAATTTTCAAATAAAAATTTAGCTATGACCACAAATAGAACCCAAGCTCAGTCGTTGACCGTGCGATGGCATTAATCTTGAAAACCAACGCTCTTCTCATGGACAGCTGTAGGTGTATAAGACATTATAATTGCATTACTTCATTATTACTCAAGTATGACAGAGTACAAAATAGAAAGATTACATTTGTAAGTAATCGTTGTTTATTTTGAAATATGAAATCAATGGATAAAGTGATCATTCTGGAATAATGATATATATTTTTTCTATTGGACTGCGATAGCTTTTTGACACAACGAAATCTACCTAATCTATATAAGTTGTAAGTAAATCAAAGTAGATAAAAACAGCGTTACTAAAACAGCCTGTTATTGGAAGCGCTGTAAACTTTTAAATTAATTATTCTGTTAATTTGTTAATTTATAGTAATATACCTTGAATTTAAAAAATATTAATATGAAGATCTGATCGATGTCAGTTGTCTAAGATTAGCTCAGTCAGCCGAAAGGTACCGATTGACTTTAATCTACGGAGGCATAAAACATTTTTTTTTAAACAACAAAATATGTAAAGGTACAGGAGACGTGTCTACTAGTCCCTGGCCTTCGAAAACGCTCACGCAAAGTAAAGAAGAAGGATGTTATTTACAGTGAAAATCCGTCTGTGTTATGCAAGTATGCTTATCTTATGATTTTATTTAGATCTACACAAAGCAGAACTTCTTCTGTCGCAATTCATATAATAGTGCACAAATGTTATGACTTAGTGGAATATTTATTTTGTTTCAGCATACAATTAATAGACTGGCTTACATGTGTATTGGTTAGATCAGTGAGTTCGTAACCAATTTTGGTCAAATAATTGTAGCATGAATGAACATTTGAACCTGGGTGTGATTTGTATAAATAGTATCAGCAGTTTTAAACAACATACTTGTGAGTCGAAGTACAAGTTGAAGTACAAGTGTCCACTTTCCATCAAGTGAGTGGCTTACTCGTTTGTCCCCTGATGCATAAATTATTATTATTATTTTAGTAGTTGTTCTAATGAGACTAGATAATTTTTTGTTGCGTAACATTCATTTACTTTTAATAAACACATTCACACAATGAGACACATTGAGATACTCAAGTGCATTTGCACTAAGCTTTTATATAATCTTTATAAATAAAATATGAATCCTCTAAATGTATGTACGCGCATAACTTCCGATCGACTGCACCAATTTGGATAATTCTTTCTTTTATGTGTTTGTTACTATCAGGATAAGGTTTGTATAGAAGAAAACTGGAACAAAATTGGATGTGTTCTATCTCCGAAGTCAACTTTTGTATACTAGCAGTAGGAATCTTAGACGAATATAAATACTAAAACATTTTTTCCAAAACTTCAGAAAATATTCGAGAAAAGAGTATGGCGATGCGAATTTCGCTGGGTCAGCTAGTCAGTAGTAAATAATTTGCTTACCAAAGATGTAAAAACAACAAATAAGACGTCGAAGTACATCCTTGTACTGAATCTCAACGTAAGTAAATTTACAAGAAAATCTTATTGCATCATGTTGGACAGATGATGAAGGGGCGGAGAACATTATTATTATGAATGGTCGGGTGAACGAATTATATTTTATTGTAGGACCTACACAGTTCTCGTCTAAGTACATGATGCCCTGTACTTGTGTACTCGGCGTGTACTACGTGCATACGTCGCATATAAAAATGAATAAAATTGTGTATACAGATATTTTAAAGCTCTGTGTATCGTGCCATAACTCGTCAGAAACGATTCAGTTGTAGATAATATGAGTGTTTAGTACGAATGTCCTTTGGAAGCTTCTCGTTCTAATTCAAGAGTTGAGGCGCTAAAATTATTTATGTTAAATTATTCTTTAGTGAAAATATTTATTTGTGGTTGGCTACTAGTCCACCCGGTTTACCTGATGTTCAAGTAAAACCGGTTGAACTCAAAGTAGCCGACCTCAAATAATCTTGGGAATAATAAAGGCTAGGATCATGATGATATCTAGAGTAAAAATGTTGATAGGATTATTAGAGTTGGCACCCTCTTATTGTAAAGGGATATAACTCTCTTACTGTAAAGAGTTACAACGGGAAAAAAGATATGGGGATAATTCATCATCATCAGCCCTGTGCGTCCAATGCTGGAAATAGGCCAACAGTTGACGTTGTTGCTGTTGGTTGTAGGAGCTGATTCAATTGAACTATTTGTTATCATTGTTATTTCATCTCAACAAAAATAAGAAAATGTAAAAACTAAATATATTAATAAAACAACGAGATAAAAAACAAACTTGCAATATCTAATAATTTTAAACGAGCATTTCTTATATTTATAATCTCGGCAAAGGCTCTAACGATTTTCATAAAATTTAAAATAGTATGCAGGAGGTAGTGGAGCGGTAAATAAAACTAGCCAGAATTCGTTTTTAAAAAAATTACCAATAAAGAATATTGGACAAAGTTCGGTCACCCAGGTAATATCGAATTAGACAAATTGTGCAATTGTCATAAGTTTATCAATTGCTGCTAACAGCTAAATAATCTCACATTGTGTATAGCTATGTTACCAAAAACATGTATTTTAATAGATAAGCTGTAGTGGAAGCTATATTTTTCGTTTTCGATTGTTCTTGACATTTTGTGTTTCCCGTCCACGATTCAACAAGTAACTGATTCAACTCTGATGTTTATCGAAGTAAAGGCATATGTGTTACAATATCCTTCACTATAAACTCAATAGTTTCCTCGAGTTATATTTTAAATGCTTTACTTATATATGTGGTATACCAACAACACACATACGACACTCTCTTAAGAATATGATACAGAAATATAACATAGTTGCGTACCCATTACAGGTGCACACAATATTCACTATATGAGATAACACCTAACAGCACAGTGTTAGGAGTAAGGTAACAGGTACAAAATGTAAAGAAGACTTAATACTTCTCAATTACAGATTTCGATTCTTTAATAAATATTATGTAAAGAAAAGAAAAGCAATGACAGACAATACGAACTGAAAAAATTTAAAAAACATAAAGTAAAATAGAATAAAACAAGTAAAATCAGTCTTTAATCATGTATCTTTTGCCGCAGTCGAGTCGCAACTGATATGTTCACCGTGCAAAAATCCATCAGTCACCCACTTTTAATGCAATATGTCATATTATTCAATACTAGAAACCCTTTACAATATGTCACACGGTATAAAAGTACCGCCGGTTTGTGTTTCTGACGGTACTCGCGCGTAGAGCGGGGAGGAGCCGGCGGTCCACAAGTACACAAAGCGCAGCTCACGCCTGCACTACAGGCCTGTGTACGCGTATTTATGTTCTGTGTATTCACATTATATGCCTAGTCGTTGTTTTAAGAATCCGCCTTTGTGCAATAAAGATATACATATGGACAACGTGGAAATACCTGTTTTGCACGTTGTACATATCGTATAGAACCTTCCTTATTTACTCGCGTACGTATTGTCCTATACATCCATACTGATATTATAAATGCGAAAGTAAGTCTTTCTGTTCTTGCTGTCTTTTATGACTAAACTGCTGTACCGTGTACCGCTTGAGATACTTTGATTGTTGAGCAGGGCACCAGCATAAGCTACTCTTTATCGCGGCAACTAACATAAACGCGGGTGGGCCGCGGTCAAAGGCGTTGTGGAGGAACGGGCCACATGTTCCTCCAACTCAAAGGGAGGATCTTCCGACCAGGCGAGGTGATCATGCCTGGCGGGCCACTGCCCGGCTGGCTGAGACTTGCTGTGGGAGTGAACGCGATGGTGGCGCGGTGATGCTGCTGCTGTTGATTTGCTCCTTCAAAGGCTGTCTCCAATCACGTCGGGGTCACCACTGTGGAGGAACGGATATCATGTTCCTCCAACACAAAGGGAGGATCCTCCAACCAGGCGAGGTGATCATGCCTGGCGGGCTACTGCCCCACGGTTGATGTTGGGAAGTTGTATATATGTTAATCGGCGCGAGAACTTCTATTGCGTGACTTAGGATATGTAGTTTCTTAGTTTTCTTCGTTGCTCCGTAGTTCGATGTTTCTTCGTTAGATGGCGCTGTCATATATTTTTATGTTGACGCTGTATGTGGAAGTCGCCACAGCGTTATTCTATACTCCTCAAAATATTACATAAAATAAAAAATCGGTCAAGTGCAAGTTGGACTCGTTCCGGTAGAGTTTTGTAGGTACTATTATCTATAAATTTCAATCTTCTACTTGTTGCAATCAATATCGAGCAAAAGCGAGCAAAAAGAAAGTAGTTTCATTACTCACCAACTATGTGAACAAAGATTTAGTGTACTGAAGAAGGTTGTTTTTTAATGTTTTTGTTCGACCGCGCATAAAGGTAAAACGACTAAACCGATTTAGACGAAACTTTTCGATTTGTCTGCTTAAGGTCAAAATTAGGATTTAAGGTACTTTTTTTAACCAACTGCATAAAGAGGCCAGTAGGCTAGGCTTACTCCTAATTCACTATACTGATGATGATAATAGTTCATGATATTTCATGTGCGCATTGTTAAAATTTGAAACCGATGTCATTTTCGTTACTAGCGGTAAAAAATCTAAAAAACGATACTCATATTGTTTTTTAGTTATATCATAAACCTCTTGAAATTTCAAAATGAAAAACCTACGTTATTTTGGTGCTCCACACAAACTTTAAGCTCCTTTTTTATCAACCTTAGGTGTTGAGTTTTTAAAAATTCTTTCTTAGCGTCACCTACATCAAATAGCTATGTATATAATAAGTGTGCTAAATTTCAGCATCATACATTCAATGGTTTGAGCTGTGCGTTGATAGATCAGTCAGTAACGGTTGCCTTTTATGTAAAATATATACATAGATAACTATTACTTTCTACACTTAAGTGCTTGTGCCAGCTAGCTCTCTCTCCTGGAAGTAATTAGATGAATCGCTCGATGTCTACGCCCGTTTCCTCATATAATCTGCTGTAATCCCCTCAAATGCAATAATCTTGGTTTTCATTTAACGCCTGTTAGCACAATATACAAACGAATATCGACTCTATTGTAACGTGTTACGATATTAAACGAGTGATTCAACAACTTTGCTCTGACTATTCTGTTTAACAGACCAGTTAGGGCTGTCACTTGTGAGAATTGCTTCCGATTTTATTAACTATCAAATAAACTTACCCTTTCCTAGTAAAACTTACAGTTTTTGATTTTGATTCACAGTCTTGATATGTAATTTTTACTTACTAGTTTTGAATTATATTTTGTTGTGTGGTGGAACTTATGAAACAAATTACAATTAGAGCGTACACAATCTTTTATTCAAGCTTCAGCAATGAATGTTGGATTCTAACAGTCATTCGATTGTTCTCGTCATACGCAATTACCTTGATGACAACGGCACGAGATGTCGTACCTATTGTCTGTTGTACACTTAGCACTACTTTCGCACAGTGAGAGTGTGCTGTACTGAGCATTTTTTACAATAAAATAAATAGTAATACAAAAATATAAGTTTAAAGAACCAACGAACGTATACTTACCAAAATAATCAGTTTTTGAAACCAACTTTTTTTATTTTATTATTGAGCCTGCTAAAGTAACGTGAGTGAAGTAGTAGTATGCTTGATAGAATGCATAAGTAGAATCTGAGAGTGGTGACCACCTCTATAGCGCCCTACTGAGTTGATTTTTAAGGCCTCGCTTAAAGGAGACTTACAAAGTAGATATTTTTATGGTATCTTAAGATAATGGTTATATACTGGTATCTCTTATCATACATTCGTAATGTAATTTGTATAAACATAGGTATATGGCGGCTGGATGCGGACTGCCCAAGACCAGAATAGTTGGCGCTCCTTGGGGGAAACTTTCGTTCAGTAGTGGACGCGTAGTAGGTAGATTTAAATTACTTCTATGTACAAAAAATCATTTAAAAGCAGTACCGAGTGAGTATGATGACAAATGTATATTAACAATAGCTTGTAGAGCCAACCCTGGAGGTGGTTGTCACAGTATTAGGGTGTCCTTATTCAGCTGTAATGCAATAATTCGCAGCCGCCATCTTGCCCTACCGCTATCATTGTGTTGCCAGTTACCGTCACAGAATAGCCTTGCGTCGTATATATAATAACATAGTTATTTGATACGTGTTTACGTTTGAGGGACTTCGTTGTAAGATTGGAATTTTAAATATAGGATATAAAAATCACTACTAAATAGAGGTATTTTATTAAGTTTTCTGAATAGATGGATTGATATATAGATATAAAACTCTTTATTTGTACACTGTTTTTACATATTTTAAGTGAGTACGTAATGTACAAAGGGCGGCCTTATTGCCAAAGCTATCTCTTCCAGACAACGTTAGGATGGATCAAAAAGTATCGGAGAGACTGTAGCAGTTGACGGTGCAATAAATTTTAAAGAAAATAATAAATTTATATAGAATAGCTCGGACAAAAGACCAACCGGGTTTTTGTTAATAACTTATTATTTCAATAGAAAATTATAAGTCTGTTAGTGGGAAGATATAGTATATCAAATGTAAAACTGTTAGCATGAAATGGTCTGAAAAGAAAGGACAAAACACGTTAGCTGCGATGTTTTTTTTTTGCAAAATTAGGTGTTACATTAGTGTATAAGTTTACTGAACCTAACTAGCTAGGTTTGGCTTGTCAGCTCTTGTGAGTCGATAAAATACAATTATGCACACAATAATAGTCAGTTTTGAACAACGCTTGTCAAATGTCTACAAAACATATTAAGGTCAATAATAAATATTTTGGATAATCTGTGTTATATTTTTCCATATTTTAAAATGAATTTGTCTAGAAGATATACAATTTTACTGTAAATAGTTTTGGTATTTAGATTATCAAAACCTTAAAAATATACGCTGGAATTTTATTCAAAAAAGTACGAAAGTGCAAAAAATACTGGAATAACAATATCTCATGAAGTTGGACGACACGTACCTCATTTATTGTATTAACAGTTGTAAGGGACAAACACCAGTACCTTCTCAAATATGGAAATGGAAAAGCTATTAAATGAATCTTCATTTCACTTACAAGTATGCCATTTTGTCCAAATTGAAAATAGGTAGACACTAGTAGGTACATGAACTACATTATTAACTGAAAAACAAATATTTAGCAAATAAAAGCTACAGGCTGGCATTAGATATACCATTTGCGCCAAAGGCTGATCATGGCTGACCATAAGAATGATTTCCTGTAGGGTGAGGTTCCAAACAATCACTAAAACTATATAGATTCTGTCTCTCTCAAGAAATATACTTAATTTCTAGTACTACTCTTAACTTTTACTTATTTCCATTTTTAGAAAAAGCTTAATGTACCTATCAGACTCCCACATAATTTATTATCAAAGCGAATCAGTTCGTCCACATTCTGAAACACAAAGTTGTTATTATGAGAGTAGTGGTGAGACAGCCCCGACGGGAGCGGTTCTCCCTCCCACAGACGACCAACCTGCAGTGACAGAATACCGTGGGAGAGCCTACGCTTCGGCATGCATGGGCCGGCTCGACCGGAGTGATACCACGGCCTCACAGAAAACCGGCGTGAAACAGCGCCTGCGCAGTGTTTCACCGAGTGAGTGAGGATACCGGAGGCCCATGACCCAACCCTTCCCCTCATCCCCCTCCCCATCCCCCAAGACCGGCAACGCACTTGTGATGCCTCTGATGTTATTGTAAGGTGATGGATGTCCATGGGCGGCGGTAATCGCTTACCATCAGGCGATACGTCTGCTCGTTTGTCCCCTATTCCATAAAAAAAAAGAAGCATATCCATAGGCCGCCATAGTGTGGGGCACCAAGCTCCAATATTGTATAGTGTCTGGTTTGCAATGAACACGGAGACCACAAGTCTTGGATCTTGCTGATGCTTTCCACCAGGCAGAGTAAAATCACTTTGGCAGGCCCATATATGAAAAAAGTCTACAATTTTACTAAAATTAAGTAGAGTAAAGCCAACATATTCATCAGCTGAAGTCAGTATATTGTTAGAAATATTAATATTCCTCTAACGTAACACAGCTAGGAGTAGCAGATAGCTATGTCATATTTATGTTAGTACGAGTATAGCGGCGGCGCAGCAAGATGGCGGAGCGGACTTCGATCTATGACTCTGTATATAAAAGTAAACAAACTACGTCGCACGAATATGTTTGAATAATTCACGAGTGACTTTAGCTCGTTAGGGGCGCGCCGAGCCGCACCCCCTTATTATGTACTATTCAAGATTTTTGTACGAATTTGAATATATTTGTAATAATTTGAATATTTGAATATATTTGTGATACAACGGGTAATTGGTGTACGTTGCTTGCTGTAGCTCTTCGTTTATTTACACTCCATAGTGGTCTATTTGTTTACATATCCTGAGTTTACATAGTTTTTCATCATGAATTACGAGTACACAACGTATGTAGACATTCTATTTATTTAATCGTAATAAAACTGTCATATTTATTTTAAATAAAAAGCATTTCTGTGAAGAGATTTAGAGTACTCGTTGTGCCGTCTGCACTTCAAATAGTGGTGTTCTACTATAAATGGGTCTTTCTCGCAAAGGCCTATTTGCATAGATAAAATAGACAAATAAAAAGACTATATAAGTCTCTCAAAATCATTTTCCAACAAAATAAAATTTTCGTATGGTCTGTCTCAAGCCAATCCTATTTAGGCACAATTTTCAGACGTAAAAAATAAAGAAGAATAAGAGATTTAAGGTATTTCTTTATAAATGGGCCTGGCAAAGTGACTTTACTCTTCCTGATGGATAAAATGAGCAATGTCCAAAAGTAGTTGTCACCATACTCATTGGGAATGCAGAAAATATGCAACAATGCAGTTTGGTGACAAGACTATGGCGCTGCTACAGAAGCATCTCTGTAGGCGCCCACATTGGGCCTCTGGTCTCGCACTTACAAACGAACGAGTGAGTGAGGATAACGGAGGCCCATATCTCAACTCCTTACCCCATTTCCCTCTCCGTCCTCCAAAGGCCGGCAAAGTACTTGTGACGTCAGTGCTGTTCCATGTCCGGCAAAAAAAGAAAGTCGGCAAGAGGAATGCTGTCACAATGCCCAGGTCGAGCCTACCCAGTCGTGCTGAATTCTGCGTGGCTGTACTATCTTGTGATACCAGGTATACCTGAAATATTGAAAGGTGAAACAAGATCAAGATGATCCAGGGCTAGTCCTCTGTGGCGACGACTTGTGCAGCCTGAGCGGATTGTAAAAGTATGTAATGTTTCTTAATCGCGTTAATTTTATATCCTTAGAAGTAATATAATTATAAGTAATTGAATACACAAATAAAGTTTTTGTATTTATTTATATCTTATGCTACAAAAAAATATATAGAAACTTTGTTTTTTTCAGGTTTATGCGTAGAATATTAGATATACCTTAGCTTCGCACGGGTCTTGAATATGTTTTCGTAAGTTTAAAACTGTTACCACCAATAGTTTGCAAGTTTTTATATGAATTTCGCATCCTTCGGAATTGAGTTTTCAAAAATTGGGCCTACATATATTTAAACTTTAACGCTTTATATAGCGTATATATATATACATACCATAACCAAATTTGTGCTAAACGTACTTGTAGAAACAACAGTTTCAGATTTACAACAGTTCATTGGTCAAACAGTGAACAATTTTGTCACTTTCTTCTCTCAGATTTTTTAAAGGCCAATTTAATAAAGGCGATATTTGTTTCTTGGTTGTTTGTAAAACTGCACTGAGCTCTGAAATTTTATTAACACAAAATTTTGCCCTAGTTTCCACCAGATGGCAGTTATGGCGGTAAAGAAATTCCTTGTGCTTCCTCAAGAATCATAGTACCTTCAAACTAAATTTTATTGAAATTGGTGGAGCGGCTTAAGCTTCAAACCATAACAAAGAGACAGACAGAAAGTATTTATAATACTAGTATGGATATTTCTGCGTCAAATATGCTGTAAAGGATAAATATTAGTTTGAATATATTTCTAGCCAACAAATAAATTCTCGACGAAATAGATAGTTATTGCCGTTTTCAACAACTTATTCTGATTAAGTAAGCGCTTAACTCCGATGACATTAAACGAGAAAGGAGGCTATATCGTTAATTTGTCTGCTCATTGATCTGGCCAGTCGGCGCGGCTCCACGGCTCCACTTAATAGCCAGAAAGGCTTTTATCGTAATTGCTTGAACGAACGTCCCCTTTTGATGTACACAATATAACATAGAGTATGTATGGGTTGTGTAGATGTGATGCATCTTTGATACCTACCTTTAACACATCACAATTAACCAAAATACTCTAAGTAACGAATAAATATAGGTTTTGTTAGCTCGAGCGAGTTATCCATACACAGTTTTTTTCTCACTTCTGCTCTAACGTTAAATCCTTAAAACTCAAAGTACTTTTCTACTAATTCTACTCTATTAATTTAAATTTTAAAGTTTATTCGATTGGTAGTAGGGCTGCTTAACACTGGGAATTAATTATTTACTAGTAGTTCCCCGTAGTCTCACCTGTGTTTTTAGTTTCAGCTGTGTTCTTCATTCAGTTTAATGACACAATATTTGAGGAACTGAATTTTCTTTAAATTTTTTTGTGCGTTATTTAAATATCCTAATGGTAAATAAAGAAAACATTAAATTTAATTTAGCCAATTTTAAGTCACAAATAGTTTAATTAAACCGCCATTGTTACTTGTGTTCTTAGAAACATAATGAAAAAATCTGTCCGAGAAGAGGCAAACTTATGTGTCTATACCTGAAGCTTACCTGAAATACATAACTGAAGCCAAGTGTTGATCGTGTAACGAGAATTCGGGATTTTAGTGATTACGCTTAACCTCGTTGTTACATCAACTTGACAGTCCTATTGGTCAAATGGTATTCTGATCTCGACTATTATGACAAAATATTCTGATTATTCATAAGTATGTAATCAACATACTATTTGATCTATTTGACGAATGAATACATTGTTTTTACAAGTGTTTAGGCACTAAACCACGACATGATACGGTACATCTGCATCTTTATTATTTAAGAGTAAGCAATAGATTAAGTGTCCTGAGCGGAGATACCTCCTACGAGGTGGCACTCACCGTAATGACAATCCCACCCACGTAGTCTCACTACAATCTAACAACTCTTTGATTTTCAGCATTTGTTGATATCAATGGCTGCTTATATACTTTCGTCTATGGTCTTTTATTGAAAAACTGTCGGGATCATAGTTCTAAGAGCTTACGAGTATGTTATTAACGTTAGGTGATGCGATTAATAATTTAATTTAACAATACCTGTAATTTGAATAATAATTAACAGGTAGAAGTTTGAGTTAATTCTACAGATATACTACTGCATGAATTTTCTAGTAAGCAACGACGGCGCGGTCAGTATCTGGATGTGAACCGCTGGTGGCATGTTACCATGAGCGTCTCCGTAAGTCGGAGGTCACCATAAGCAGTCGGTTCCTGTTGTTATCATAGGATAACAGTCGTGAAGCTTAGTTGGAGGCCTTCGGGCGGATTAAAAATATCCAACGGCAAGATTACGTAGTCACAATGTTGTCTTGCCAGTCCCCAACCCGCACTTGGCCATTAACCTTAACCCTCACTTGAGAGGGGACCCGAGCCTAACAGTGAGACATCATGGGTGTTTGAATAATTTTTGATTGATTTTTCAAGTGGTTTAAACGCCTGCCACGCCGCATTCTACTGTCCCAAGAGTTGTGGGGTCAAATCCCATATGGGACAATTTTTTCATGATCCATAAATTGTTGTTTCGAGCCTGGGGTTCTTTGCGTCCGTTTCATGTATGTTTGTAAAGTTCCCCGCGACACGGGATCTATATTACTAATGCGGGAATAGTCTTTTTAGAAAAAAAATGTTAAATATGTGTGTATGTTGTTTTTTAATATGTGTATTTAAAAGAAAAGACACACGCATTCATGACTCTAGTACTAATTAGATTTAAGATTCGTATCGATTTTAGGAAAGGCGTTTTGAATATTCTAAAAGGTACTCTAAACACAGAAGTAAGTGTATTCCCACAGGATGTATTCAATACATAAGTAATACATAAAACATTAAAGAATTCCCTCAAGCGCTTTGTGGTAAAGAGTCGTTTGTGCACAAAGAGGTATTGTTAACGCATTGAGAGGATCGATCCTCTGAAGTTTTCTCATTTCAACATTTCCATATTATTTTGTTTAGAGGTCGTGTTTCAGAAAGGAATACCTCCTCGGGTCCCTAACGAAGGCGGCGGACATCAAACGGCGCGCCGCTCTCATTGAAATGAGAACTTTTCTTTGAAAATTGGACGCCGAAATTACATCGTTGTATTATTTATGTGCTTTTTATATACAGCCACGAGGCTATGACGCAAACACGTCATTATCTCTGCGGGTGATTTGATGTTATCTTACTGTCACAGTATCTGTTCAAACTAAATAATGCATAATTATGTTTTATATTTGGAAGGCAATGTTTGAAAGACTGACAGTTATAAAGGATACGCTTCGGCATGCACAAACCGGTTCGCATAGTAAGCCGGTGTGAAACAGCACCTGTGCTGTGTTCGCCGAGTGAGTGAGGATACCGGAGGACCATGAATTTGATATATATAACATAACTATAAACTTCGTGTTTTAGTTTGTGTGAGTGGGTAGTGTGTGTGAGTAATTGTGTGTGTGTAATCTGTGTTTATACAGTGCATGTATCTCAAATCTAAACGTTTGAAATTAAAGTTTAAAAAAATAGAAGTCCATATTTTTTGAGAGGGTCGAAATTTCGAAAGGAAGCTAAAAAATATGTTTTATTTATTTTTAACAACGCATCACTTCTTATTAATTCTGAAAAATATAAAGGTACCGTTCTTTGTCGTCGTCTATCCTTCTTTATATATTATTATAATACCTGATCCTACATTCGGTACCCGCGGTGAGCGAGTCTGACTCGGACTTGTCCGGTTTTTTAAACAAGGAGGGTACCTAAGTCTATTGGAGTAATAGTCCAATCAGAGGGAGAAACTTTTATTGTTATATTAATAGCGCACAGGCGACTTTACATACCATCGAATTAATTATAAGAAAAGTAATCAATTTATGGACCTATTTTAAATTATTTTACACTTATCTTATCATGAGTAAAGATTCTAAAAGCACGGCGCGTGCAGTGAGTTGCGTTGATGTCTTTTGTTCTTAGGTGAAGTGAACAATTGTGTTTGAATATATTCACTATTCAGAAATATTACCATTATATACTATTATATTATTATTAACTGCCTCGGTTGCATAGTGGCAGTGTCTGCGACTGCTGTTTATATGATCGCCAAAGATTTGTTTCGGATTTTGGGTGTTTTCTATGTATAATATGTATATATTTACAAAAACAAGTGTAAAATCCATTGTCTTGTATCCATAACTCAAGCTCTGCTTAGTTTGGGACTAGATGGCGTTGTGTGCTAGATGTTCTGAAACATTTATTTTTATTATTCTTTTTTTTTTAAATAATTAGGACCATACATAACTTAGAGAACAACAAGGCTCCTGGATTCGACCTCATAATTGGTGAAATCCTTAAACATCTACCAAGAAAAATGATAGTTCTATTGACAGTGTTACTTAATGCAATTTTCAGAATTTAGTATTACCCAAAACTGTGGAAAGTATCACTAATATGTATGATTGGAAAACCGGGAAAGCCACCTACTGAACCAAGCTCGTATAGACCTATAAGTCTTTTGCCTGTAATATCAAAGGTGTTTGAGAACATATTTCTCAGCAGACTCCAACCAGTATTGGAAGAAAATAATATAATACCAGATCACCAATTTGGATTTCGGGAGAAGCATGCCACAGTAGAACAAGTACATCGCGTGGTACATAAAATCAGACAAAGTCTAGAGAAAAAACAATATTGCTCTGCTGTATTCTTAGACATCCAACAAGCTTTCGATAGAGTCTGGCACAAGGGGCTGTTGTGCAAACTAAAGACTTTCTTGCCTAACTCATTTTACATGATCCTCAGGTCTTACCTAGACCAACGGAGATTCCAAGTCAAATTCGAGGAAGAACTTTCAAATATTTATGAAATGAAAGCCTCAGTACCATATCTAGCTCACCCTGGTTCGTAAAAAATACGGAAATACATGAACACTTAAAGATGCTAACAGTAAAGGAGGAAGTGACCGAGCACAGCAGAAAATATAAAAATAGACTAAAGGGACACAAGAATGAGCTAGCCAGAGACCTCTTGAACCCTACAAGCATAACTCGCCTAAAAAGATGGCAAATACTAGACTTAGAGTCTAGACAATAGTGATTGGCGGAACTCGCTGGAGCATCCCCAATAAATCGTGAAAATAGACCACATCTGATTATGGCTTACGGCCGATCGCAGAATATAAGGAAAAAAATAGTATTTTTATTCAAATCATACTTAATAAATTTTTACATTTTTAAATATACATATAAAAAGAAATACATTTAATAATATAAAAAAATAGTAGACCACCGAATATTCTTTAAGATTGTATATCTCGCGATTGTGCAGGGTCTTGATATTCAATAGTCCACGACCCCCACACTTTCACGGGATATAAAATCTCATAACCGATGAACGTGGGTGGTGCATTAGAAATACAGTCAGCAGTGTACGGACTCTCCTATCAAGGGTATCTAATTCGGTCTGAGTCCATCTAAGTATTCCAAAGGATTTCACATTATTTATTATCAATATTACTACTAACCATTCATTTGCTCTGTACTATATTTTATTCGTAACATAATAAAAGGTAAATGCGTAGATGATACCGGAGGCCCATACTCCGACCCCCCCCCCCATCCCGCTCCCTATCCCCCAAAGGCCGGCAACGTACTTGTGAAGCCTCTGGTGTAGCGGGTGTCCATGGGTGCATGGGTCTATGGGGCAGTGGGTAATCGGTGTACTATCAGGTGATGCGTATGCTCGTTTGCCCTTATTCTATAAAAAAGTAAATTAAATGAAGTTATTTAATGTCAAATATAATGAAACTAAACTTAAGCTTTCAAAATAAAAGCTAACCTTACTACCCTAATAATATTATGAATGCAAACATTTGTTAGTGTGGATGTGTGGATGTTTCTTAGCCTTTTGCTGAACATTTATGATGAAACTTAACAGTATAATACTTCTACGTTTAAGCTAGTTAAATATTATAGTAAAAGACACTCACATCAGATGAAAAACTAGAAATATATCATCAAAAGTCGACCATCGTGGCTGCCGACTCCAGGAAATAAGTAAAATTCTGAATATAATAATAAACCAAATTATTATATAGACGATCTAACTTAAAAATATCTATCTTATGAGTAAATAAACACATCGACGCGGTCGATCGATCGAACCAATATGTCGACAATTTTATGTTAATGTACAATACGACCGCCTCCTCCGAAGGGACGAGCAAGTTGCGGGGAGGGGGGAGTGGATTGAATGTTATTGTGCAACAAATAAGTTCCAATAACTTCACTGGAATATGTGATAACTTAACTACTTAGTTATGTATCGAAGCGACGAGCATCGCGTAGTTTACTTAAATACATACATTTATTTTCGTGGGCTTTTGGGTTATGAATGTTTTACAGACTCATAGAATACTAGCTGTTTTCTACGGGTTTGTTTTGGAAAATCACCGTTTAGAAGTGAAAATTGGCACGGTAGTAAAAAATCAACTTTCTGGTAAATTTTGCTTCACCATATTAAAACATGCATTATTTTCTCAGACAATGGTACTCACAACACAAATGCTCAGAACACAATCTCTTACATAACACATTATGCGTATTACAGTATCGTTCATTACGGCCCTTACCGACGCCATATTGCATTGTAGTCGAGGAGTGAGTGTATAAAACTATTGTCACTAATGTAATTGTTGATGACGTGCGGGAGGGGGGGGGGAAGGTGGCAGTCATTACCGGGAGGACATCATTATCGTCCGGAACTGCATCGTTAGCTATAGACAAAGCCTTCGCTGTTATATACCCAGCCATTTTTCGTCGCACCGTATAGGATAAGAGCTAGGAGTCGGTTTTATTGGTTCCTGGCTACGGACTCCTAAGGTGAAGGACACAAAACGTACAAATCGTCACTAATTAATATCTGTGCTCCATAGTTTGATCGTCTATTATTACTTACACTAAAGTGTTACTAGTTATATCAAATAATCAGCTGAAAAGCTGATTATTTGATATAACTAGAAACACTAAATGGATATGAAAGTATGTGGCATACCACACTTACAAAAATAAACGCTTATCTCTCTTTTTGTTTTGGCTACTCTCTATAACGACTAGACTCATTTTGATGGAACTTTCACTGGTTGATGATATAAGGAGTGACTTATGCTACTTTACTTTTATTAGTAATTTAGACTAACTTCAGCCCCTAATGCATGCGGGGTGCAACTGCTATGTAAAAATACTAAAACAATTCTTGCAAATAGCGTACTGTATCTGCCTATACCGGATTGGATTAATTCATGAATGTATGTTTGTTTAATGTAGAACAACAACAGAAAACAGAAATTCAGTGACTAAAATAATTGTAACTTATCTGATGTTTAGACCAGGTTATGTTGAATATATCGGTGGCGCAGTGGTAGCGTATGCGACTGTCGTGCTTGTGGTCTCAGGTTTGATTCCCGGGTGGGACTAAATATTAGTACGATCTGGAAAGTATTTGTTTCATTTTAAATTTTGGTTAGATATTGTTGAGTTTGGGTGTTTTCTATGTGTAATATGTATTTACAAAAAAAAATTATATATGTATTTATATCAACTGCCTAATACCCATGACACAAGCTTTGCTTAGTTCGGGACTAGATGGCTTTGTGTGTTAAATATCTGAAATATTTAAAATATTTTATTTAATTTATATTGCCCCTACGATTTATTTTGTGTTTGAGCAGTAGGCTAATTCCAACTCCTAGACTATATCCTTTATATACTCTCGGCAGCAGCAGGCGTCTGCGGAGAGGGAACACGAGGCGGGGCGTCATCTCCTTCGTTAGCAAATGCATCTCGTAATGATCGTTTTGTGCAGCAAATGTAAAAATATATAAAATGCACTATCAAGTAATGCGGACCTCCCTCCCGAGCCCACTGCGTCTGGCCGGAGCCGTTCGCTTTCGCTACGAATGGGATTATCGCTAAAGTCTAAATACTATAAAATACTTTCTAAACTAGTATCATTTCAGGATAGATTTTTTAATATATTTATAATCAAAATTCACATAAACAGCAAACCCACCATCTACCATTAAATAATTAAAAAAGTAAAGTAAAATGACAGCGTTCGTGCTGTTGTGTTGCGTTGGTGAGTGCGAGACCGGAGGCCCAATGATGCAAAATCATCGCTAGGCCGCCATAGTGCTGGTCACCGTGCTGTATGCTGCTCAATGAATATGGTGACCACCACTCTTAAATTCTGCTTTTTCTTTCCACCAGTAAGAGTAAAGTTATTTTGGTAGGGCCATACATAAAAAAAAAATATTAGAATAAAAGTCTTTTTTTGGTGAGGCATTCCGAAACTACCCTAATAGTATTTTTCGTCAGAAAAAAATAGACAAATTCTTGCTATTCGCTATGTTGTTTTTCAAACTATCGCTATTGTCGATCTCGAAAGAAGTTAGTGACCAGCAGCAAGTCGTCAGTCGTTCATCATCGCGATAATGAGCGCCGCACAAACTACATATACGCTACCCCCACACATCAGTGAATCGTCGCCTTATGTGAACATACTTATGTACTGATTGCTTACGCGGAGATATTCATTTTGAGCACGAAGTAATTATTTACAATCAACTATGAATGGGGACGTAATTTTGTGTAGTATTTTTATACAAAAATTATAGGAAATGAAATGTATTCGATGTACAGGTGGCACAAACTAACTGAAACTTGTCTCAGAATATTTATAAAGCCGTTTAAAGTTAATAAAAATCCACCTACTAGCTGATTAAAACAGAAAGAATGAAATATTTATTTGTTAGAATATAGTACATTAAATGTTAATGTACTATATTCTAACAAATAAATATGTCATTAAATGTTGGTTTCCGGTTCCGGTCGTCAAACGCACGTCACAGAGCTCCGCGGAAAATTAATATTAAACATTGTAAAATAAGTGCCAAAAGTGTGTCATTTGATCTATTGTCTGTAACAAAGAACAAAATACGTGATCAGTGGAAAAATTACATAAAAAGACTTTAAATTGCGAGAAAAAATCAACCACATATTGTAATCATTCTACCCTACAAAAATACTGTCAAGTGTCATCTGATGCAAATTGTTCATAGACAATAGAGTGGAAAACACAATACCAACTTAACAATCAGCAAAGCAAGTGTTGTCACAGCAAAACAAGTGTTGCCACAACAAGTGTTGCCACAGCAAAACAAGTGCTGCCCCAGCAAAACAAGTGTTACCACAACGAAACTAGTGTTGCCACAGCGAAACCGGTGTTGCCATAACAATAAAAAAATACCAAAGAATGAGAAAAGTATGGAAATCTTATTGGCAAAATTAGAGGAAAAGTTAGACCAACAAACTAAACTCATAACAACTTCAGTAACACAAAATGTCATGGCAGCACTAGACGAAAAGCTTAAAGCGATCACCGAGGAAAACGCCCAGCTCAAAAATAAAATAAGCGAGCTTGAGTTAAAACTCAAATTCGTTGATAAGGATAAGCGCAAAAATAATCTTGTTTGACATTGAGGAAGGAAAAGCACCAACAGAAACGGAGCTAGTAGACTATATAAAAGACATTATAATAGAGATAGGAGTACATTTTGAAACCCACGAAATTAATAATGTTTATAAAATCGGTAAAAAAGAGCTCAATAAAAATCGCCCTGTTGTAGTCTCACTCACAACTATATGGAAAAAACATATGATTCTACGAAACAGACCCAATCTGCAAGAACGCGTAAATATTAAAGAGGATTACCCTAAGGAAATAATAGAAAAGCGTAAACAACTGCAGCTGCAAGCTGAAGAGGAAAAGAGAAAAGGGAATATAGCTTTCATAAAGTACGACAAACTTATAATAAAGGAAACACATGAAAGCAACAGAGAAAAAAGGAAAAGAGAGACTTCAAGATCACCGAAAACACCATCACAAAAGAAAGTCAATGCGGGTAATACCGAAAGTATTTCGACCACTTTGAACAATGCCCCCTCTAAAACTGTGATAAAAGAAATAATCAGACCAAACTTACTGAACTATGTGGAGCGCGGGAGATCAGCTTCATTATCAAATCTCTCAAGAAACTAATATGTGACACACGGATCCGGGCAACCCCAACAACGACTTCAAACACAACACTCGTAAACTGCACCCCAAGCCGGCTTCTCACCGCGGGGGAAGAAGACAAACACCCTCTATCTAAGTCAAAACATTGTGATTCGAAGTACCCTAAAGCAAACCTATCTGAAAAAAATATCAACAAAAAGAAAATACAAACGGAACTAGATAAAAGGATAAATGATCATATACATGTCTGCAAGTTGAATACTCGGACACTGAGAACAGAAGAGAGCCTAAAAGAACTAGGAACAGCCATATCCAACATAAAATGGGACATAATGGGCATCAGCGAGATGAGAAGGCCAGGAGAAGGGATAGAAGAGAGGGCCGACTATATCATGTTTCACAAAGGAGAAGACTCCGGCCAAAAGGGAGTAGGTTTCCTTAATAAGTCTAAACTGAAGAAGAACATTATGGGATTTGAAGGAGTTTCTGACAGAATCGCGGTACTTCATTTAAAATTTCCGGGTTATAAGAAAAACTGGGTCATCTTTCAAATATACGCTCCAACAGAACAAGCGGGGAAACCAGACATAGACTATTTCTATGAGAGTATCTCAGAAGCAATAAAACCACACTACAATAAAAACGTAATAATCATGGGCGACTTTAACGCACAGGTCGGAGAAAGGCAAATTGGAGAAGAATCCTCAATGGGGAAGTTTGGATATGGCAAAAGAAGCCAAAATAGACAGACAATAGTAGATTTCATGATGGAAAATAACCTCACTTTAGTGAACTCACGTTTTTACAAGAAAGCTAAAAGTAAATGGACGTGGTCCTCCCCAGGTGCAAAATTCAAAACAGAAATTGACTTTATAATAACCAACAAAGTAAACGCGTTCACAGATACCATTATCGTTAAAAACCTCAATTTTAATACAGACCACCGTATGGTAAGAAACTGCCTAAGCCTAAACCAACCCAAAAGATCCAGGAAAACTTAACAAATAATAATAAGATATACCAAATATCAGAAAACAGTGATACCACTAATTCCTGCACAACAGAATCACTTGATGAAATAATTACCTCCGACGCAGAAACGGGGATCAAATACAGGAGACTACAAAACAAACTGAAAGAGATGATAATCAGCAAACCCAGAAGCAAAGAAAGATATTTAAGCAAAAAGACACTAGAATTACTGGAAGAAAGACAAACACTAATGTCAAATAAAGGGAACCAAGAAAAACGTCAAAAAATTGCAAACCTTAGCAAAGAAATTAAGGAGAATATGAGGAGGGACCGTAAGGAAAAAAGAAATATAGTCTTGGAAGAAAATATGAAACTAACAGGAGGAATAAAAAAGGCTATGAAACAACTAAGCGAATATGGGAAAGAATGGATATTGAAACTGAAGCAACACGAATCTTACTTAACTAATCGATTCTCAATACAGAAACTAGCTACGGACTATTACCGCCTATTATACTCTGATAGATTCGATTCAAAGTTGGCCACAATTCTGGAAGTAAACGAAGCAAAAAAAAACAAAGCAGGTGAAGTACCAGGAATCCTCACCTCAGAGGTAATCAAGGCAATAAAATCTCAAAAACTCGAGAAAGCCCCAGGGCCGGACAAGATACCTAATGAAATGCTTAAGGGAACCCTAGAGGAAATTAGTCCTGTGCTGGCAAAACTTTTCAACGAATTTCTACAAAAAAGGCTAATCCTAGAACTAATCAAATAATTTCCGTTTAAACTGGATTAAATTAGAACATTTGGGGCAATTTGGTAACTTAATGTAGATTCGTATCGCATTGTAGAAATATTTTATTGCGTTTATTGTAACTTGTTGCCGCGGTGTTATAAACTAAAAGAAGTAAAATATTGGTCAGCTCCGAGGCGCGTCGTGTTGTAGTGTAATGTATATCACGTTCGTGACCAGTCCAAAAGATCCTGGTTGCAGAAATTCCGGTTGGGACTACTACATACATAATACACTTAGATAAGGAACACACGCCTCAGCCTAATTGGCACGTGTCGTACTCCGTACAATTTAGAGTCGCAAGAAAATCCCGAACAGTTATCATTACTATAAATTTAAAACCACACAAAGACCGCGAGTAATGTACAAAATTCACCCAAAGAAAGAATTAGAAATTCCCTTCTGGGTATTGAGTTAAATAACATAATATCATATTGCAATAACAAATACGTGTAAATAATTGACACTTTTTCGACCGTTTTCCAACAAACACTCGTGGCTAAGACCCGCCCAGGGGCGCTGCACCCAGGCCCAAACAAAGGTGTCTTCTTACAAGCCTTCGCGTTTTGTTCACGTCACCGGCTCACTGTCACTAACATTCAGAGCCGTGACATTGAGATGATATCGTCAGACTTATAGCGCGTCTGTAATAACTTAACATCTGTGGATCGTGACAAAAACAAAACACAAAGGACTGCTCGCCTGTGTTATTTGACATCGATTTAGGTTTCAATATTTGAGATATAACATATATTATTTTAATATTCTTCATTCTGATACAGTAAATAGTACGGTATTGTTGGAACTACTGACGATTTACGGAATATGATCATTTTGGGACGATAATGCAGCGTTACGATTAAAGACAGTTTACAATAAGTTAACTTTTATCTCGTATTATATTTTTGTTCGTTCAATGATTACGGTAAGCTATAAACTTGAATGAAATCACAGCGTTATCTAGTAGCTTTGGTATGAAAAGTCAACACTCTGTGTCGTTTTGTTGTACACTTGCGTCGTGCGGGAATTATGGAATGGTTACATTAACCATTCCATAATTTCCGCATTGAGCATAAAACACATTAAACAAGCATCGATTTAAACAAATGTTCAAATAGATAAATACAAAACATTCGCTTAAATAACTATTCATTTGTATTTATATATTTATGTTTTGTATTTATGCACATGAACCAAAAATAATATGTTACTTAACAGGTCTAACCTAAACCTCATTACTAGTCATTACACGATGTTGTCACAGCTGGTTCTGATAGAATCGTCACTCGTGACATTCAAATATATTATTAATTTTAAACATTTGTCACCTAGCAGAGATTTATATCTAATGATTTAGGCTGTCTAAATATGTAATCTACTAAAACTTAATGGCGAATTAAGTTTTAGTAGATTTGTAATACTAGCCCGAGTGACATAGGCAATATAAATTTTGTTATTAAGTTCGGTATCAAAATAAAGGCAAAGTCGTAAAAAGGCACCCTGCAAATATGTGTAATTATCAAATTGTTTAATTAAAATATAAGTTCGTGCAGCAGTAGGCGGCGACAGGTTGACTTAAATATGTTTATTACAAAGTGTTTTAAACTTTTTATTTTATTTTATACTTAGTTGTTATAGAGTAGTTCGTTCAGCAGCGGACTTTAGTAGACTTAAGTAAATAAGTTATGTATACGAGTGAAATACAAATTCTTGTCTTCTAATTAGGATGAGTCGTGTTGTGGCAAGTTTGTCAATTACTGCCCATCTTCAACTCCGCCTCACCCAGTTTTGTGGACAAATAAAAGCCAATGATTTGTGGTGCGGCTGAAGAAGTCCCCCTCCACCCACTCGTGAAGTACTATTGAACTGTAAAGAGTTGACGGTCCAACGTAATGGCCTGGGTCGAGCGACGCTCGCTCACGGAGCTACGAATTCAAAACTAATATTTTCTGAGAGCGCAATATTTAATGTATTTATTTGATATTGTTGTAAGTCACGAGTAACTTTGCTTGCATGTTTAGGTCTCTTAAAAGGAATAAAATGTATCAGTTTTTGCAATTTTTTTATTTATCTAACACTAAAAACATTAATATATTTAAAGTAGCAGGTACTGAGGCTAGCACTTTTAAACTTCATAAAATAATTATATATTTTAGATTTCAAAATTTAGGTTTGTAAGTATAGTACAATTAGGTCAACGTCAGGTAACGAATAAGTCATCATTTCTTATACCGATTACAGCGCTGAAGTTCTGAATTATATTTACTTCTAGCAGCTATTATTTATATCGGATGGTAGTTTTACTTTAGTTATTGAATTAAAGAAATTTGGTATAATTTTGCTGGAGCGGGGTCATTAATAGCAATTAATAGCACAACTAAATACGGTTAATTTGTGTACTCTAAATCATCTATAATTTTCTTCTTTGAATATTTTCAATCATCATTGGTATTGTATGTATTGTATTTATTGAAACTTAACATACCTTAACATTAATCGGCTATTAAGTGAGATTGACTTTCATCAAAACAATTGACAGTAGTTGTAATATGAGCTTTGGCTCACGAGTATACGTGACGTATCTTGCAGTATAATTTAAACACATTAGAGATTTGGGTCGCTTTGGTTAGGACTCACACTTTTTTGGAGAGTTTGTGAGTTTTCAGCGGCATATGCTGTCGTTTTGTATACTGATTTTATATGTTATATGTTAAGTACTGGAGGCTCTCGCTTTAGCAAGCAGGACTTCCCACCAGGCAGCACCCGCACTTGCTAATCTCAACACATCGCAAGTTATGTCGTGTGTCGCGATGTTCACAACCAATATCCTTCGCGTGAGGCTGTCACGCGCCGATTTGCGATTTTCTAAAGAGTGCTCAGTTCGAGGGTGCTCGCTGTAACTGTGCATTTCCCCACCCGCTCCCTCCACCTGGCGTGCAAGGAGGGCGCACTGAGAGGGGCTTTAGTGAAGGACACTTTTTTAATCGTAACCTGTAACACGCTTCTTCAGATGCGTTTATTGAGACAGTTTAAACTGTTTAGATTGACATTTAAAACTAGTTGCATGACCTTAACCACAAATACAGCACAGCAAATAAATATTATATTAACACTTAAAAAGAAATAGCACCAAAAGGTTGTAGGTGCCTTTTACATATTTATTTTACAATTAGCTAGTTACCATTATTAATGACTTATATTGGGCTTATGTTATGCAGTGAGTTGTTGGAAACTAATTGATCGATTGAGTGATAACAACCAAGGCAGCAATGCATTTTTGGTTCAACCATTCATAAATAAACAGTAGTCGGAACCTACAGGAATTTATTGGATTTGTTTTTTTTTCATATTCGGCATAGTTCGATTACTTTAGCTACATGGTGTCTCGTTTGAAGTGGGAGCCACCACTTGGACGTTTGTCATTTTTTTCTTTTTCTAGTCTGAATGTTGATCCTTGCTTTACCTATTAGTGGATAGATTTTATTGTTTGTTGTTATTTGTTTATTATTAAGTCAACTCTGAACAGTATCAGTGAAAGGATAATATCTGTCAAATAACATACAAAAGGAGTATTTCTTAAATATCAATTCGTAACCCATCGAACCCATCAGTGCACGAGTGTGTGTCATCTAATATGTGAAAGTGCGTGTCGATTGAGTTGCGTCTCTTGCATGGATCTGGGTGGGTGCGCGTAATCAAATCTCATCTCGCGAAGCATGCGTCAGCGAAAAGCGCGCGGTGCGTTTGTGCTGACGCGGCCAGCTGCGCACGCCCTTATGTAACAGGGTATGTATGAACTGCTGAGTGAGGCATTTTTGTGATAGGAATTTAGAAGCAATCGACTAGATTTTGTTCACTTGGTTGAACAGTTTGAGGTATTAAGTCGGTTGTCTACATAAAAAAGTAAATCAAAACTCTAATTATTTTGTCTTAGCAAATTACACGTTATTGCATTCTACTAACTTCTACTGCTTTCGAAACACAAGAAGAATATTTAATGGGCTGTGTGACCAATTTTTTGAGTATCACTTTAATAATGACATTTCTCGCTCTTGATTCCTAGTGCGGTAAATGTCCTGCGTCTTGCAGATATTTATTTGTATTAGTACTTATTCTTTATTGTACACATTTAAAATACGAGTATGAAAGAAATACAAGGAAGTTTCATGTACAAAAGGCGTGGTTTACCCAAAATTAAACAGAGGAAGTGAAGAAATGTAAGGGCATAGTCATGCGTACTTAAGAGAATGGATATAATAAAAAATGAAAAAAGTAATAATAGTGATTATAGACATTGATTTTATACCTACAGTAGAATGCATTATGGATATTAGTACACACATACGATATTTATTCGTAAATACATATATACATATATATTGATATAACAACAACCCATAATGTCCCACTGCTGGGCTCGGGTCTCCTCTCAGGAGAGGGTTAAGGCCATTCGTCCCCACGCTGGCCAAGTGCGGGTTGGGGACTGGCAAGAATACGTTGTGGCTACGTAAATCTTGCCGTTGGATGTTTTTAAGCCGCCCGAAGGCCTCCAACTAAGCTTCACGACTGTTATCGTATGATGACAACCGGGACCGACTGCTTAACGTGACCTCCGAATCACGAAGACGCTCATGGTAACATGCCACCAGCGGTCACCCATCCAGGTACTTACCGCGCCATCGTTGCTTACCCTCGATGATTGTTTCTAATCACCGAGTGCAACTGGGCTATGAGCGTCTCTCTATATTGATATACATACACATATATAATATATAAATAAATATGATAAAATAACGGTCTGGTTATTGTAGGGACAGATAGTAATCCCTAGTACTCCTCCTGAATATATTCAGAGAAGGACCGGCGCGTATCGCACATGGTAAGGCATTCCATAACCGCACAGCTGCAACACTAAAAAAATTATTGTAGTAACTCGAGGTATGAGAAGGAGTTCGAAGAAGGCGAGAAGAAGAAAAGTGACAGGGTTGGCTTCTGGGAATAAAGTACTCGAAGCGGTCACGAAGATATGAAGGAGAATTGGGGTTGTAAATAGTGGAATACAGTAAGGAAAGTATATGTAGATCTCGACGCTGCCGAATAGGTAACCACTTCAGTTGTTTCCGGAACTCCGAAACATGGTCGAACTTTTTCAGATCAAATATGAAGCGGATACAGAGATTTTGTAGCCGTTCTAGCTTACTCCAAAGTTCTTCTGTAGCGTCGAGGAAAGGAACATCGGCATGGTCAGGAAGTGGAAGGAGAAGGGACTGAGAAAGTAGGACGTTAGTCGAAAAGTGGAGAAAATTTTGAAGACGTTTGAGGGAGTGATATGTTCCAAAAACTTTTCTGCTCACCTCTGTAATATGTGTGCTCCATGACATGTAGCATCCATAAAATCCCAATATTTTTAATTTGTGTCAAATATGGTATGATCGCATTGTTATAGGACACTGGAGGTAGTTTATTGTAAATATCATATATTATAAATAACTTCTAAGAAACTAATAACATAAAATAGCTGTGTGTATTAACATTGTCACTAAAATGTTATTACCATTTAAAAATGTGTACCGTCGCATTCATGTGTAGGTAAACTTAACGATGTCGGACTTGACTCAAGGGCTAAGCTTACCCAAAGTGATCTCATAAACATTTTTAACAGGTATGAAAATTTTTTCATCAACTAATTCCTTCTGACAAGTCTTAAATACACAGTGAGAGAAGTTTTTCACTAACCGAATTTGTTAACTTGTATTTCCTTTGCAAAGATACGGTATAGGACTATTTTCTGCCAACGATTGTACAAATAAAATGGTATATAAAAAAACAACACTATTCAGTGTTAAAGGTAATAAAATAACGCACCGATTGGTCACGTTATAGTTGATTAAATAAATGGTGTAGGAGGGTGATCACGTGGTCCTTCTACGAACGGGAGCGCTGGAGCGCAGCGGAGGCTCTCTAACTCAATCAGAGAGGTGATTGGCAATCTGCGGGCCGTGTCACTCCCTCCCGACACTATGGCGCACTCGTATCTCATGCAATCATCTAATAATGAGAAAACTAATACGATGACTTGAAATATTTTCACTTATATGTTCGTGTTACTAGGATCAACGAGTTTCCTTGTCGGCGCATATATAATATGCATCAATATGAGGTATGTAAGAAAATCTCAATCTAAGAGAAAATTGACATTATAGAACAATTTCCTTCGATTAACACCGCTGGTATAGTGATGCTCAGTGCTATCAATAAATTAATTGCTAATTTAAATCGCAATCTGTCTTAACAATAAGTTTGACAATCTGCTATGTGGTTACCGATTTATAATTTATCACATTCTACCTGAATCAATCACACACGAATCCTAAATACTTTTGCTTAGGCGTTTGTTTTTCCTTTACTTATCACAGTAAATTAGTGGTCTTGCGTTAATGGGATAGCCGTGGTATACAATAAGAAAATCGGCTTCAAATCTACTATCCACACTAAGTGTTGACTAAACTGATGTTGTGCTCTTGACTCATTACCGGTTTTGTACATAAAACTATACACGTGTAATAGTAATAAATCATAATATTCATATGAAATGTCTTCACGTTAAAGTGATGATTCGTTACTGATTGTCGAGTCATTTTGTGTGTTACAAAGTTCCCATTTACGCATAAAGTATCTTGAGGAATTGCGTGTGATGCGCAGTCACAGACGGTGGTTCAATAAGCTGGTGATTGGCAATCGCTGCGCACAATTAAATTACGAGTTGTTGGGGGCTGAATCACCCCTTTTTACATATGTGTGCAAAAATCGCGTCACCAAAGTTAATTTTGAAGAGATATACATACAACAACTACAACAACATACAATTTTATTCACACAAAGTTGACGGTTTTGATCTTAGATCTGGTTATTTGAAAGAATGGCTGTGGTTTGCTTGTTTCTTTTTACATTTTTGTTAAAACGGATGATTTAAGAACCTCAAAGACAGATATTTCTGTAAGTTTGGTGAGAAACAACATTCACTAAAAATATGTACATTACTAACAAAAAATGAGACTAGTGTTTGTTATTAAATAAAATCAAAATATTTAGTTCACAGTGTGTGTACATTTGCTTCTACAATTATAGAGATTGGTTTAACACCTTGTATATAATGAAATGTGTTAGACCACGACTCGGCACCAATGAGCCGGCTCGACCGGAGTAATACGAATGCTTTCGAATCCAACAGAGACCTATTGCAAGGAGTGACGAGTCATGCTCAAAATCAAAGCTATCACGAAAATATACAAATATGTAAAAGGTATATAAATATAAATAAATCTTCCTCTCTTTCCAAATACTGTAAAAGGTATTACCATTCCACGCTAAAGGTCACCATGATAATAGCTACACGCAATGACGCACAAGTGTACACGATAGCGACTCTAAGCTGCGTAGTTCTCAAAGGTTAGCACCACTTTCCAATTTTATCAATTAATTTATATTTAACATGGAATTGAGATGTTATCACAAAACAATATTCGTTGACAGCTATTTCAAACAGTTTAATCATTATAACAACCCAACAGATCGCTGATAAGCAACTGTCGAAGTAGCGAACGCACATTAGCGTTAATAAAACTTTTTTATGTATTTGTGATGCACATTATCGTACATCTCGCGCGTTAGCTCTCGAGGGGTGCGTGGGGGTGGGTCGGGGGGCCAGGGACGTGTTTTGTGTCCAACACAATAGAGAAACAAATTATTATATTTTGTTATTTACATAATGGTGGGACAATTGTGCGCGTGATAAGCATTTTAATAATACGTGCCCTGTCACGTACCACTCTTTGTTGTTAGTTTGGTATTATTATAATGTGTAGGGCGGGTTGGAATTTGCCTACATACGAGTGTATGTGTTGTGTTGTGTGAAATGACTTTGCCTAATTTTTGATGGGCGGTTTGTTCTCGATCAGTTGTGTGGCTGTATTTTGAATAAAATTTAATAATACAATATGCATTGTATATTTTATTGTGATTTTTTATGATAAGAGACGTTGTCATGTTTTTGAATAATTCAAGTGAGTTGCGGTTTAACACATGGCCTATATTATTATTAGCTTCACTTTGCTATTCTCATTCTATCGGAGAGCCAGTTGATATTTCAATTCTAGGAGCCTCTATACCAGTGTGTGCGTGACTCTGGGATCTTCGAGTCGCTGCAGCCTCATTTACTATTAGGGTCTTATGATTTTTAAACCTTAGTTCTCTTGACATAATTATGAGTTTTACTTACCACCATTAATCTTTTTCTTTTATCTCGTCTATAAATAACAAAAACACAAAAAAAGTTAGGCGGTTAGCAAGTAAATATCATTGGCAACCTTAAACATAGCACATGGCAACATTAGCATGACGCATTGCCCTATATTTTTTGTTTGGAACTGACCTTTAAAATAATGATGACAAATAATGTGAAACAAAAAATATACATCAAGGACCGATCCAATTGAAAACAAAAATCTATCGTCAGAGATAATGTGAAATAAAGCGTAGCGTTACATCTTCGTAAATGCTACGAGTCCCGCCGTCTACGAAATGGCTATGCTCCTCTTCTATTAATAATCAATTACAAGATTAATTACAACCCTATTCACAATATGAAATTGATAGAGCGGAGTGTGACGTAGGATGTTGGTTGTTTACACATCAATGAGCACTTTCTCAGATGTCGCACAAAAACAAACACACGGCGGATATTGACAAAAAGTTTCTCAAAGAGATCAATCATTGGGAAGGTTTGTTTTGTTGATGTTTGATCGATTGATCAAAACAACGAAACAAAAGGTAAGATATGGTGGTGTCGGGTTACTTCTCAGTGCATGACAATGTTTAGCGAAGGAAGTCATCACCGCAGAGAGAGAGGGTCCTTTGCAGCGCAGAAGGATTATATATATAATTGTTTACCATACAAAACAAAAGACCTTTCGCGTTCTGTCAGTCAATCAAGATAATGTAAATAAACTTTAGGGAGGAAACTTATTATTTAACCGTTACTGCCGTCCTAAAAGAGGGTTGTTAAATGTTTAGATGTTTTCTTCTTGTTTATGTATGGGCCTGTCAAAATATCGAGTTTACTCCGCCTAATGGAAAGCATAAGCGGAATCCAAGAGTGGTGGTCAATCCGGCCAGCTTATACCGCAATCGGCGGGGCTCTACTGCCTAGAAAACCACACTTGACCAGAGTACAAGAAAGAGAAAAACCCTTAAAGGTAGTAAAGCACAGCTTTTAGGTTTTTTGACATAAAGCGCCAATTTAAACATTAAATAAACTGATATTTTAATTTAGTCATGTTAAGTAATTTGTAGAGGTTATTTTTAATTTGACTGACTATACGCACTTACATAATTGATATCTGTGTGAAGATTACCAATCTACTTCTAGACATTGGACTGGTAAAAAAATTAATTTGCCTTACAAAAAAAGCGCTTATCGTAAATTGGTACTACTTACCTACTGTAAACTATGAACAGTGGTAATGTTAAGGCACTAAAAATTTCCTAAAAGTGAGCTATTGAAATGAGAAGAATCTGATATCGTGACAATGATTTCGTATGTTTTATTATGTGAAAAATATATAACATGCTAAAGAGAGCGGAATTTCCGTCAGTTGTGGACCGGGGGAGCTTGTCATTTATTGGATTTCATTTGCACTATTTTATATACAAAAAGTCATTATGTAGAGACAATGAAATTGTATAATATATTATGATTTAGGTTTTATCTAAAAGGTGGGTTGTTTAGGTGTATTTTATAAAAAAATGATCACAATAAGTTTACTTTTTTATTTCATTTGAAAAACGGAAGTTTCTGTGTTAATCTATATGCTTTTAATGTATTTTCACTGCAAATTATGACACTTATAACATGATTTCTAAAATATTTTTTGGCTTAGAAAAGAATCTTTGGACTTTTTAACTCGGTTATTATATTTATCATTAATCAATATGACTGTTAGAGGCATCTCATTAAGAGTGCGAAACGGACACCACTCTCTGTGGCTGTAAAACGGACACCTGTCAATTAGTGAGCTGTCACAACTGAAGCCAACAATGAGCCGCACTCGTCCAAAGTTCGACCCAATAATACAATTAGAGAGGTGCCGGCAGCTGCGGGCAGGTACGCGCCATTGTCCCTCGCCGACGAGCACATCATCTCATTGTACTCTCGTCTTGATTTCTGCCGACTCATTCTTATCAGCTGTTGTCCGAAAATGTGTTAACATCATTATATTTGTTGTGAAATTCAACCACAATGAGCCCCTTTTTGACGAGTTGTGACAATTGTAAAGTGTGTGACACAGCCCGACAATATCAACTCGAGATGTTCATTGTGACGGACATGCGCAAAAACTTTGGAACAGATTTGTGTTGTGTTGATACGTCTTTTGATAGCTTCGTTGACACTATTTGGTGAATGGATCGGTGCTCAGATGACATTGTTTTGTCATAAGATGGACGTAATCTTGTTAAAGACACAAAAAGGTGTGTGACCATAAAAACGTATCGTATTTGAAAATAAAATAAGAATAAATTTCTGTTGAACATTTATAAATGTGATTGTCGTTGAAATGTGGAGAGTTTAGCTTTTCAGTTAGGTGTAAGTTTTTATACTTATATGTACTTTTTAACTGATATCTGTTACTCTGGAGTTGTTATAGACTTTTGGCGAGGTTAACGAGTTTCATCAACACAGTTTCCCATTTATTATCCAAAAAGGGTAAAAGAATAATCTACAACAGATATACAAAGTATGTTTATATTATAATATATGGTATGTATTGGAGATTTAAGAGAATTAATCCAAGACTTTTAGAAATACCTTTACGCAAAATTAATCCACATAAATCACAATAATAATTGTATTTTTTTATAGAGCTGATTTTGTTTCAATTTTAAGATACCACTTAAGATCGTAATTATAAACACGCCCAAAGTCAGACATCAGTACGTCATGGAATAAGTAAGTTCTAACAGCCGCTATATCTAATAAAAATCACTTCTTCGCAATTTGATGATTTGATTAACCTTGCGTATTGCCGCCGCCATTTGTAATCGCAATCACAATTAATCCACCCTTGTGCTTCAATGATTATTACATGTTACATGATACAGAACAGCCGCCTTTACACCTTGGTAATAAGGCTTATATTTGCGCACTGAATCGACACCTGGTTAGGGTGGCGGGAAAAGAAACCGCGACCTAAAGCCCGAGGCCCAAACGCGGGAGGTGAAGTGAGCCGCGTGTAATGTCAAGATTTTCTGTACTCTGATTGGTGGATGTAAGTCAGCGGTAGGTTTGTGATTGGTGCGCGGTGCGCGGGAAAAAACGCGCCTTTGTGCCGCAGAGGCGATTTATTCTCGACTATTAGTTATGGTTGGGTAAGCGGCCGCTCTGGCTTCTAGTGATGGACATGATGTATCGATACTTTAATAGGCTGGTAATGTATGAAGGTGTGAATTGTTTTAATTATTGTATACCAAGTAGTCAATATGATTTGTAACATATATGGAAACAAATGAATTAAAAGTATGGATTTGGGTATGGTTTAAATAAATTTAAAAGAATACATATTATAAAAAAATGATTCTAATAAAATTAAAAAAACTTAGAATGAGCACTTTGAAAAAATTACATAACTTAATAAATTCCTCAAGGTACACACTTGGTCTAAAAAAAAACCACCGTCAAGGCAGTACTTGTTGCACATATTTAGATTTTATAAATACAGAAAAGCTACGATTATTAAAAATATCTTTATAATCTCATTAACTCAAAAATAAATTCATATATTTTATTCAGTATATATATTATATAAATATTCATCTATATATTTATCTATGTATTGTTAAGTTCAATTGTTGTTTATATATTTACTATTGATAGCTTTCCTTCATAAGACAAGTGCATCTGCCACGTCCCTTATTGAACGATCCAAAGGTTGACTGGTAGAAAATGCCATTCAGCATTAAGTCCGCCTCATGCAAATGTAATGCAGAAAGTATTTGTGAAAAAAAAATTGCTTGTATGCCACGTCTATGGTAATATAAATTTATATTAAATTGCTATTGTTTTTATTTTTCCCTTTTAACTTTTTTCAAACTTAATAAAATATCCAACATCATCACAAATATCGGTAATAATATTTGCAGTTAGAAAAAAAATGCTTTAGAATTTATTATTTCATACTGTTTTATCGATATGTCGATAACTGCAAAATCTGTCGATAACGAGTGTCGCTCACTCGGCTTGTGTTTTCTGTCCTCGAGGTGTATAATGGGACCAGTGGCAGTTGGCAGTTACCATCTCAATCATCCCACCTTTTACTTACAGTTAGAGCGAGACAACAATGCATTCTGCACACGATAGAATAGGACAAAGAACACGCATTCAAATACTTTTTGCATTCAATTTTATGAATATTGCATTGTGGCAAGACGATTTCGGCTTTATGATTAAGATCATATGGTTTGTTTTCGTTAGAGTTTAGTATATTTTTATTTCGTAATATTTAGCATGTATGTTTTCTTTAGATATGAATGCAAATAGTCATGGCGGATTTTTATTCTGAATGTTTACATAGAGGGTGAGCGAGGGGCGGTAAATACAGCGCCATTTTGTCCTCTCTGTACCGTCAGCAAAAGAAGGAGTATTACAAGGCAGTGTGAGGGTAGAAAGTGGAGGGTTAAGTAAAAGCCACTGGCGGCTAAGGGCCTTGACGAACCCTTCAATATCGTCAAGCATTCTTACACGTAATGCGGGAATTGATTTTTGACGTTTGATGTCACGACTAAGGGTTAACATATGGTACGATATGGTGGTACTGGTGAAAAGAAATATGTCTGAGTCTTAGAAGTATAATAATAGCATTTGAAGTATCATGTAATGCGAAGTTGGTCAACTTGAGAGTCAAAACTAGCATAAATTTGTGTAATTTCTAACCGTTATATGCCTTCCCAAAAACAAGGGATGAATAGGGGGCAAACGAGCAGACGTATCTCCTGATGGTAAGCGATTAGCGCCGCCCATGGACACCTGAAACACCAGAGGCGCCACAAGTGCGGTGCCGGCCTTCGGGGATGGGGAGGGGGATGAGGGGAAGGGTTGGATTATGGGCCTCCGGTATCCTCACTTACTCAGCTGCGCAGGCGCTGTCTCACACCGATTTTCTGTGAGGCCGTGGTATTACTCCGGTCGAGCCGGCCCATGCATGCCGAAGTGTGGCTCTCCCACGGTGATGGTATGATATGGAACAACGGTGCATGGCCCATTCATACATAGATTGTTCCAACTCTTCGTCAGTCATCTCATAGACAGCGAAAGTATTTTCTTCCACAATTTATAATTATCTTAAGAAAACCATTGTCTTATTTAAAATATCTGTAGACACACTGTACACTGTACACTAGCATATTGTGAGCGCATTCATAACAAAATGGAAAAAAACTAAATCAAGACATAAATAAAAAGAATCGTTAAAGCGGTTTGTATCAAACAAATGAATCAATCAATTTATCGTTGTCCACAGCTGCACAGAGGTCTCTCTCAAGAAACGTCATGGTTGACGTTCCGGGCAGTTGCAGGGTGTCCTCTCCAACTCCAGCACCTTTCACGGCACCAAGTTCGCCTTGTCACATGACTGGCCCACTTCTATTTCCATACTGATACATACTGACACTTTAGGAAAATCTTAATTATATGACTATTGTAAAGATGGTGGCAATAATTTGTTAGGATATAAGAAGATATTAATATGTGATGAGCACCATAACCACCACTGCTTGAATACAATTTATTTATAATAATGTTTAAGCCAAGTGCCTGTTAAAGGAATTGACCCGAATAGCGTGACACGTTGAGTCCCAAAACGCAGAGGCGTTATAATTTTATTTGTACACCTCCTGCTCACTTGTTTTCACTATCGAAACAACCTTCGCATGATTAGCACTAAACATGTAATTTTATATCTTATTTGTAATTATACAACGTTCCAAGTATTTTGAGTTTAAATTGAGCCTCCTTTATGACCGTTAAGACAATATAAGTATCAAGTAGTGTGCAGGCATGTTTAAAGACATTTGGAAATGGCGGCACCTTCTAGCTGCTAAATTGAACGTGTCAAAATATTTATGGAATGTACACATGTTATCATTTATCATGAATACAGGTGCGTTTGAAGTTGCGCTTGGTATAGAATCGTTGTCGATGATCGACTATATCGAGACACTCAGTCGACCGAATTTTGAAGTGTTTATTTTTTATTAACATTATAACGATGTGACAAGAGACTAAATATAATATAAAATCAAAAAGAAAACTAACACTTACTTAAAGCTAAAAGGCAACGAATAAGCTAATTTGCAAAGAACAGATTTTCATCAAGAAATAAAAACAAAATTTAGTCTTTTCCTACGTCCTACGAATCAGAACCATACTTAGCATGTAAGATTAGCAATCCCAATAAATGTATGACGTGTACCGTAACTGTCTTACCAATATGTACTTACAAAAGTTGTGTTGTATTGTGAGCAATGCTTTTGTGTGTTTAAGCTGAAAACTAAAGTTACGTACTTTAGTTTTAGTGTTAAAAAGAATTATACTGATTATATTATTATTTTATAGATAATAGAAAGGCCGAACCAGCAATGACAAATTTAATTGCTTACATTCGTCAATTTTAACGCCTAAGCTCTGAAGCGCTCGCTTGGCGGCAATAGGATTGATCCCTGTTATGTTTTTTATTTCATGATACAGGTGGCAAACGAGCAGACGTGTCGTCTGATGGTAAGCGATTACCGCCACCCATGGCCATACGTGCGTTGCCGGCCTTTGGAGGATGGGGAGGGGAATGGGGGAAGGAGATGGGGTATGGGCTTCCGGTGTTCCTCACTCACTCGGTAAAACATACTGACTGTTTTGTTTCACACCGGTTTTTCGTAAAACACGAAAAACTGGCTCGACCGGAGAGATAACTCCGGTCGAGCCACCCCATTCGTACTGTTGCATGGCTCTCCCACGTAAAATGTTCGGTAAAATCATTAAATAAGGGGAAAAGTAGAATGTTTAAGCACCTCTGTTTACCATATCAGTGTTAGAAGCAGAACTGTATGTACTTGGCATTTAAATATATTGGTTGCCTCGTAGAGTCTCTAATTAAAGTAGATTCTACAACTCTCTATCTCAAGTTTAACATTTAACTGTAGCTGTAAAGTGTGTGAAAGTGGTTTAGGTGTATTGTAGTGGCCGCCCAGTGGTCCAAATTTGGCCATGGCACAAAGTATGCGCGCTTCTTGCACTCAATACGGTCGCAGACAATATTGATTTGTTTTCGTGTTCCCCGAATGAATTCTCACGGGTCGCTTACTGCGTTGTAAGTAATAATTAGAAAAAGGATAATTAATTAAATAGATTACTTTTCTTTTTAATTCTTTATTCTGTAATGGATTAGTTGTGTTGTGTTGTAAGTGCATATTTATGTTTTGTTTTTATTTATTTTTGTATTTTTAATTGTCTAGTATTCGGGTGGAGTGGTGTGTGTTTTTTTATTTTTATTTTTGTACTTTTTATTGTATTGTTGTATAAATTAGTTAGCTATCTGCGTTTTTCCGTAATTTAAATTTGAACTATACCAAACTTCATAGTACTCGTAAAATTTCTATAAAAGAGGTATAAATCTTTTGTTTCTCGTATCAATATATAGATATCTCGCAGCTGTGTGAAGACCGTTGATTTGAAGTAGACACATTTATATAGACCCGCACATTGTTGAATAGTAAATACAGTCGTGACTTTCTATAGTCCCGCAGCTGCTTGCGATAGAGACTTACAATAAACAAGTAATTAATTATTTAAAAAAAACCCGACCGTCTATTATTTTTATTATTTAGTTTTTTTAATATTGTTGCACTCATTATCACTCTCACGACTAAGACAAATCTATTGATACCACTCACATAAAAATACGAGAAGCCGTTTAGGTTCTAGCGTAACCCAAAGAAATATACACACAAACATACATATTCTTGAAAAACACACCCCTCTTTCGCAATCAGTTTAATACGTTTCAAATTGAACCATTATATGTCACTGAAGATCTGGCATGTTTTTCTGCATTCTAACTACATATTAAAACAATATAAAATTTGAAAAATGTATTTGTATTAAAATACTTATTGTAGAAATTTAATCCACAGCAGTTTTACATTTTTATTGATAAAACACTATTCATTTATTTCAAACTTTTTACACCTTTGGACGTTGGCGGACTTAAAGCCCAGGGCATTCTTTTTTAGTCAATCTCAGGGTGGTGTAGAAATCTTATAGAATACATATCAAATATGTAAATACATATACATATGCACTTATCCAGCTCATAGCCCAGTTGCACTCGATGATTAGATCAATTACCGAGGGTAAGTAACGACGTTAGAACCTGGACGTGAAGCTTAGTAGAAGGCCTTTCAGTAGCTTAAAAACATCCAACGGAAAGATTACGTAGCCACAACATTGTCTTGCCAGTCCCCAACCCGCACTCGGTCAGCAGGAGAGGGTTAAGGCCATACGTCCCCGGCCTTAACCCTCTCCTGCGAGGAGACCCAAGCGCAGCAAGGACATGATAGTTTGTTGATGAATTCCATTCGTACACTACGAAAACCTTAATATAAGTAGTACCAACTAACGGTTAATACTTTTTGCCATTTCGTTAAGAAGGAGCTCATGCACTCATGAATTGTGTTCAACAATTTTAGAGAAAGTTATGTTAATATTTGACTGCCTCGGTGGCACAGTGGTAGCGTACGCGACTGCTGTCCATTAGGTCTTGAGTTCAAATCCTGGGTGGACCACATATTTGTATGATCTGCAAATACTTGTTTCGGAATTTGGGTGTTTTCTATGTTTAATATTATGTATTTACAAAAAAAAGTATTTATGTATTCGTATCAGTTGTCTAGTACCCATAATACAAGGTCTGCTTGATGGCCGAAGTATTTTTTATTATTATTATTTATTAATAGAACTTATTTTAGTTATTGTATTTCTTTAAGACGAAAAGATAGATTGCAATCATACAAAACCGGGTACTATTGCACTCATATTAACATTGATTTCGATGAACGATATTTCTCAGATTTTCCTTTAAGTTTCTAATGAAAAATACCTATGTATTTCCTCTATTTTTGTTGCTAACTCTGCTCATTCCTTAATTTCTATCCCGATCCCCTCTTAATCACAACAATTTTTACAGTTACATCCTTATGAGACTGAAATAGCGTTCTCTAAATCAGTTCAGAAAGGAGGGGACTTCTGAGACGGCAAACTGAATGACAATCTATTATTTCAGAAATTCAGTTTAAAAAAATATTTCTTTTTGCCGAGAATAATGATTAATTTTTTATTATCATGCTTGTTTGAAACATTTATGTAATGATTTGTTATGTTACTTGTAGGTAGCAGTGTGACCCAGAGTACCTTAGTACCGTGAATAAAAACATTTTGCAGTGATGTTTTTTCCTCAAATTTGTTGGGATTGGCTTCAATTTGCCTACGGTATGGCTTAACTTAATTTTTTGCTTTGAGCGACTGCTATCAGATGTCCAAAACGCAAATACATACTAGGTAAATTAGAAGTTCTGTAGCCTATATTTGAATACCCTTGATTTTTAGGGCTCTAATTACCCGTAAGAACTGTTGAAGATGTTCGTATAGTAACTCAGACCGAGGCACGGAGGAGTCTCGATATGTTAAGAATGGTCACCCATCTATAAACTGACTTCACTAGGATTGCTTGACTTTACAATGTGTTAATTTACGCAGATACTAATGAGTCCCAGACCCCCCTAACCCATTGCCTATCTACATGTTAAATTGATATCCATGTTTGCAAATGTATTGCGGATTAAGGGTTCAATTTGTGAACTTACAATTGTTTCAGTTAAACTTAACGATAGTCCAAGTTGGCCTGTAACCTACGACAGCATTATACGCAAATTATGGAACTATCACTAAAGTGATTGTATATAGGGACCGGAGATGCATCATCGTTAACATCAGCATTAGCCTTTAACAGTCACTCCTAGTCATAGGCCTTTCTTTAGTAGGGAAAGAAGCCTCTTCTCTCCTTCTTTTCCTCTATCTACATGCCTAGTCTTATATAGAAGACATATACGTATAAAAGGACATCATGAAAAAAAAAGATTATTTCTTCCTCCATCAAACGACAGTGGCTAAAATGAAATTCGAAGCAAAAGTTAAACATCACAATTGACTTAAAAAACACGAACTCAACGAAAGCACATCAGCGCCATCTGACGCATTAAGTAATAATATTGGCTTCATTGTTCACTGTCTTGATATTAAAATGAGATTCTGTCAAACAATTAGCGTTCTCTGCGGCGCGTGCCGGGGGTGAGGGGTGCAAGGGTTCGGGGGGTGCGGGCGTCGCACTCATTAGCGAGTTGTCCAAACTCGTTATAAGTTGACACCGATCGACTGGCCCCCCTTTGCCCCGGGTGAGGCCCCAGGGTTTGATGTAAAAACTAATCCGTTTGGTGGATACCTACTTTAATTGTAGGGCTGAGTTTTCATATCCTATATTAGCAGGGTATTAAGAGAAGAAGAAAATAGAAAAAAAATCACAAATCTCACACACGCCAGTTTGACTTTGAGCTAGATAAAATCAAATAGCTTTTATTTCAAGTTAGACCCTTCCAGGCACTTTCGAAACGTTACATTAATGACTCTAGTTGCTCGGTTCCAAAATGCCATTACTATGGCGAAGAATCAGCGAGATACTCCATGAATTACTGTGACAGGGCAGACAGAGTCTGTACTATGGTAAGACTGCTCAAAAATACTTATTTATTTCCAAGGACATATAACAGACAAATTACACATAAATACAGAGTAAATGATCTTTTTCATCACAAAATGCATGTCTTGGAATTGAATCCACGACCACCAGTTTTACAAGCATCGTTATCGACCAATCCACAATCAATAAATTAGTATTGTTCGAATCGGAAGAAAAAACTATCTGTGATTAAGTCGTCTTCAAACACAAGTTTTGATTATCTGTGGGAGGAATATGTTTTTAGTGTAGTGACTTCAATGTAACCGAAGACAGCTGCATCTTTTCTGAGGTGCAATTATTCTGGCATAGTGAAAAACTCAGTAAACTTTTGAATACATTCTTCTTCCTCTTCCTAGCCCTTATTATTTCCAACACTATTTTGCTTCTAGTTCAACCGGTTTTATCTGAATTTCAATTTTTCCACGAAGCGACTGGCATCGGACCTCTACAACCCTGAGTGCGAACGGAATTCGAAGATCGAACTAATTGTCACTAGGTATATTTGTGGGCACAGACTTCCCAATAACTGTTGCCATAGATGTTCATGACAAGCGGGACCGACTGCTTACCGTGCTGTTCGATGCACGGGCGAAAAAACAATTCCAACTCACTTTTTCTGGTTGTTTTTAAAAATTTATAGCAAGAAAACCCCAAAAACACTTTTGATATACAGTTCAGTCATATATGAGGGAACACACGTAGATGTGCAAGTTAATGTGCCAAAATTACTCACTACTCAAAGTTACTGACTGAGAATAGAATAGGTGGTACAGTATTAGATTCCTATGCTCAATGTTTCTGTAACTAATCTAGTTTACTAAATAACTAAATAATAATTGTAATTTGATAAAGGAGGAACAATTAACCTGACATTGAACATGTAACATGCCTTTCTAAGAAATGTTACAATGAAACGATTCGGCAAAGAGGGCGCTTCATACCTTGATATCGTCTAAAACTCGTCGAATGTCCTCCAAATACACACGTAAATAATAAGGAAAGGAATATACCTACTTTTAATAAATATTATGTTCCATGTCTTGAAGAACAAGTAGCTTTTTTATGTTGAAGCTACCAAAATGACTCTACTCTGCCTGATGGAAAGCATAAGTAGAATCCAAGAGTGGTTGTCACCATCTTCATTGAGATGTTTTTTCACGCCCCGCTTAAAAGACCCGGGATCTTATGAGAGGGAAACAAGAAGGAAGAACCGAAACGTTGAGTCGAGAGAGTATATCTACTACTCTCAAAAAGTGACTTCGAAGGCCAGCTCGGGTTGTCCTTTAGAGGAAGGGAGAAGGGGGACCATTTGGAAGAGCTTTGTCGTGAATAATTATTAGTTAGAAGCTCTAAATATATCAAATAACACATTTGCTTAATTTTCATGGAGTAAGTGATAGTTCTAATTGAAAATTGTCCATTGGGACTTTATATCTCTGGTGCTTTTCAATAAATAAAATGTTAAGACGGATGCTGATTAAACTGCTGCCAGTTTGTTGCTAACGACTAATGTTATTAATCAATTGTCAACTTTTTGTTTGGAAAAAGAATGACGAGCCGATTTGAAAATATAAAACGAAACCTGGTATTGATTTTTGTAAATTATTGTTAAAAATACTGGAGGTCAAAAGATAAAAGTTGGATTCAAAGTATAAGTCAGAACTAAGTTTCAAGACAACTGTAAAGCTAATCCCATTAATATGCGATTGTCTTACTGAAGTTTTAATTTCGAATTTAAAACTGTACACTCTAATAATCTTTTTCGCTACTATCCATCAGCTAATTAACTGAAAAAATCTTCTTGTGAACATCAGAGGCAAAACAGCGACATGTGTGAGTTGGAAGTACGCCAATGATTGGTGCAGTTACCTCCTCAAGAACTTGTCACAACTCACAACCTGACAATATCGTCACAAACATTCGGGTGGGGTTATTAATATAATCCTACGTCTCATTAGTGTGTCAGCCCTGAGGGCGCTCGCGGTGGGTGCGTGGGGCCGCGGGTGCGAGGGTTGATGGAGGTAGGCGGCGCGGAGGGGGTTGGTGTACAGAGCCTCGGGCGCGGTGCGTGAGATCGTGACGTTCGACCGCGCCTGACACCCAAATTATTTTATATTATAATGTATTGCCGATAATTTATCTGCGAACTCTCTCTTCGTACCACCTACAGGATGTTCTATTGTTCCTTGATAAGATTATACACAAAACTTCATAGAATAGATATTTTTAACAATTTTTCTATATCTATAACAGATATATATATATATATATATATATTTATTAATCTACACTTGTTACACATAAAGTGCTAAAAATAACTGTAGGGCATTATATTATAAATACTCAATTCTAATCTGTAGAACTAGTAAGTAAAAACTAGTCAGTCATTTAGGTGCCCCATGTGAACTCAAAATAGATAAGAATCTCATTTCATCTCTTAATTCTGTCATTAGACCCTCAAGCTAATTTAACATTGTACAAACGTGAACTTTACTAGGAAACTAAATGGGAAACACATTGCAACACTAAGTCACGTGGTTAAAATATTAGATAATAATAAAAAAGTTATATAAGTGATTTCAGAAAAGAATCGACAAAAGACTTGTATTTGGCAGATCAGCTCATGCAAAGTTGTATGAACTTTACGTTTTACAACTCTTATCACTCACGACTAAAATGTTTCATAGATATCCACTCCATTGCTTACAAGAGATAAAACATAATTTTCTTGCTAATAATATTTTATTACTTCTATTGTTGTAAAAACAGAACGTGTCAAGAAGAAAACTAGTAGAAGTTCTGATACAAGAATAAGGCAGTATCGATACAATGATGTAAATTAAGCATTTAAAAAACCCATACAGGCCAACCTTTGGCACACTAAAAGAACAAAGCACAAATTAGAAATGTACCAGAGCTGATACAAACTGATAGTAAAATATACCGTATTTGTAGCTGGTTCCTTTTATAACCCATTTAAAGGTAGTAAATTCAGTACAAATGTGTCTTTTCGACCCGGACGGTATTATTCCCTCATAGGACATAGGCTGGCATGGTATGGGTCAACATGCTGCGCTGTCTGCATTCGCAATGAGTATGGTGAAAATCACTCTTAGATTCTACTTATACTTTCTTTCATTTTAGGATAAAGGATGGAAGAAGAAAAGTATTTTTTGAGAGAAAAATCATTGCCAAAAATTAAGCTACTAGATTAATAACTTAAATTTCCAAATTAGGAATGTAAAGTATACTGACTTAAATAAGACCTTAGAGCATTTGAAGTCCAATTATTCTCCAAGCATGCCTACATATGTTTTTTAAATTGTAGGTAGGTGTAAAGGTATTCGATCTGGAGCATCCTGTACGTCGTGATTGAGGCTATCGGTGTCGCGCGGTCGCTCGTTAGTGACGCGATAATGAGCATTACGCGCCGCGTCGCGTCCTCCGCACAGACGTCGCGGCCTCGTGCCGATACCGCGTCGATACCTCGCCGATATCGCCCCGAGTCCGTGCCGCACTCACTTATTGAACTTATTGCGATTGTTAGCTATGTATCATAGGTGCGGATGGTGGGTGTGCTTCTCTTGTTTTAACACGTGCTGTGGTAGCTATTGGATATGATGACAAGATGTCATAACTTTTAGTAATGGTCAATTGTAGTATTTTTTTTTATATTTTTATTTATTTGGTGTTACAATGTGAGAAGTATGATTGCCACAACAAAGTATTTTAGGTTAACACGCTTTAAAATTAAACAATTGTAGGCAGGAAAGTTGGTTGGTTGTTGGTATTCTCTCATTTTAACACATTGAGATCCCTGCGGGCCTCGGAGATCACATTAAGCCGTTGAATGGTATGCAAACTTAGGGGAATTTAAAAAAAATCAACAACTGTTTTTCTACAGAACTTCAATGCCGGTGTGGATGAAAAAAAATTGTATCAGAATGTGTTTTAAGACACTGCTTATACATTAGAAGAAGAAATATTTACCACCAACGATATATAACCATATTTATTGCCGTTAACTAAAAACCTAAGTTATTAAAAATAGGAAAACTGGAAGTAGTAGGTAATTGAAAGAGGCACCTTCAGTGTATTAGTCTGCCAGAAAGACTACTCTGCCTGATGGTAAGCACGAGTAGAATCCCAGAGTGGCCACCACCCTCATTGTAAATGCGATCACTGCTGCAATGTGTCCCACACTGTGATGGCCTATTGAAATGCTTTTTCAGTCGCCACTTATAGGACCTGGAATCGTAGTAGGAGGGAAATTCGTGCAGTAAATTTCAGTTTTCTTTTTTTTTTAACTGGAAGTAATAGCTGAATCATTTAATGATATTTTTATTTATTTAATTTAGATGAATTATTAAGATGTTGAATGACCTCTGCAGGACACTTAGAGTACTGCCAAAGAGGCGGCATCTGTCCTCAATTGCAGAGGCTTCGTGACGGTTGATAATGCACTCTGCAAAAATGTAACTAGTTGTGATGTCTAAATATAAAATTACTTTATTAAAATAAATAATAAGCTGAACTAAAAAGCTAAGCTGTTTCCAGTATTTAAAACTACATTATGGTCGTCTACGTAAGTGCTACGCACGGTTAGGAGAAAAAAATATTTTAACCTGTACCGTCCACTGCTCAGTGAAAGTATAATACGTACAAACAAACTTAACCCAAAACATATAGCATATAATTTATTTATTGTTGTATAACATGTGTGCGTTATCCTTTCCCTGCATCGCCCAATCGGTGCACTCTGAATGAGAAGAGAAGAGAAGATATTTTTTTTAAAGACATCTCCTGTGTTAGGAATAAATCCTGTGTCGCGGAGGACTTTACAAACGGGCACAAAGAACACCCAGACTTAGAAAAACAATTTGTGGATCACACACAGTGTTTATGTATGTGGGATTTAACATGTATTAGGATTTGAACCCGTAATACTTGGCGAAGTAGGAAGCGACGTGGCGAGCACTAAACCACTAGGCCATACGAGCATATGTTAGGCATGAAGTCCGTGGATGCATATATAAAAACTCCCAAGAGTACGCTAAAAAACTAGCCTAACTTATAGTGATTAGTTATCGTATGATAAAATTATCGATAATTGTGGTAAAACAATCAAGTATTACTTTGGTAACTTGTCGCGATGTATCTTTGTATATTTTCGTATTAATATTATGAATTATCTGAGCGCCGCGTCACAACCGCGGGTATCACCACGGGACAAAGCCAGTCTAAAAAAAAGACAAGTGCGAGTCGGAGTCGCGTAGGAAGAGTTCCGAGCCATTATCTACACGTTTCAAGCGCCTACTTGTTGCCGCTATCAATATTGAGCAAAAACAATAAAAAAATGTGGCTTGCTGTACGGGAGCTCCGTTAAATATCAACTTTTTTCTGTTTTTAAGTTGTTCTTATAGCGGTAACAGCAATACATCATCTCACAAAATTTCGCCTGGTGACAGACGGACAAACAGACGGACAGTGAAGTTTTAGTAAGAGGGTCCCGTTTTCCCCTTTGGGTACGGAACTCTTACTCTTTATATCATCAGTTATCCAGGCAGTCAGCTGACCAGTCCAACCATTCCAAAGATTAGCTGAAACAAAAGACTGTGTTTATGATGTATATACCATATATACTTTCATACGCATCTAGTAAAAAGCTTTAAATTTGAAATTACAAACAGGCATTTAATTTTTTTATGTCTGGCCTTGCCAAAATGACTCTACTCCGCCTGATGGAAAGCATCAACAGATTCAAAAGTGGTCGTCAAAATACTACCGTACTCATTGCTTGTGCAGACAATGCGCGATGCAGCATGGTGACCCACTCCATGGCAGCCTAGTATTTTCTATAAATGCTAAACTAACTGTTTGTCATTTTCGTTTGCACTTACAAAACGCGTAATAGATTTCAATAAAATTTGACTTGGAGATACTTTGACTGTTGAGGGAGACAAAGCCTGCTACGTAGGTAACCGACACATACGCAGGCGGAGCATCAGGCAAAAGCTAAAATAGTTTATCAATAATAGAAGTAACTTACCAAACTATAATTTTAATGACCTAAAGGAAGTTTAGGTGAAAATATAACATTTGGCACTGTTTCGTTGATTTCAATCAATCTATTGAATTGAGATTCATATGATTTATATTAATAACTCAAACGTCCAACGTCAACGTCCAACATTAAAATTAGTAGCGATTATGTGACTGGTTTGAGAGGAACACTCTTTTTGTTGTTGCTAAAGCGCGTTTCTTTAAGTTCTACATAACTAATATTACATACTTGAATACAGACGTCCCAATTCTCGAAGCGGTATGAACACGTTTACCTAAAACCCATATTTAGCCATTTACATATACCCGTAATAACAGCAATATTCACAAAAGGTAGAAACATTTCGGGTATATTGAGAGGGAAAGGTAGATAAAAACGATCGGGAGGAGGTAATAGGCAAACTATTTTTTAAGGAGATAAATGAATGTCATAATGATATCAGGAAAGCAAATTACTTGAACTAGCTATTGCCGGGATGTCAGGGTGATTTTTTTACAGCATTTGAGGTAAAACTGTAATGCGCTTTTGATGTTTGTTTTCGAATTATTTCTAGTAGGTCCTAATCTAATCGATTTGTTAAACAATGTTTTTTTACAGCCAAATAATACAGTATTTGATGAAATATATTGTAACAAATGAATGTAAATTGATGGGACACGTTCTGTGATGTTTATAGGCACTAATAAACTCGATTTTGGAGAATCGCATAAATATTTTTGTACTAAAGTTTTGTAAACAACTTAGTTTATTAGTGTCTCAATCAAGTTCAATGCTTAGACAATCGTAGTTGAGACACTTATTTATTTATCTTTAACCGTTTGCTTTGGTATAGTATACGAAATTACCTACACTCATAAGCATCGCGGTAGTAAGACTATGTCAAAAAAAACTCTTAATTTCGTTCTTTCATCTTCTATTAATAAGTACATTTGTAAGCAAAACACATAAAAACACCACTCCCGGAAACATGTAGTGAAGTAAAAGGCTTCGAAAAGTGAGCTTCTCGGATGATCTAGAATGGTTGGACTAGGAAGATGACAAACTCCGGATGGCGTAAGAAGGCGGTTCCCAGATCCCTCCCGTCTCAGGCGCAGAGTGGCACACCGTGTGGTTTTAGTCGGTTCGATCCCGACACACCGCCCCGCCGCAAACCCTAGTGGGGTGAAGGCCCGAGGGGGGTTTCCACATGTAAAAAAAAGGAAGATGACAAACTCACGTACAACGGCCCCATTAAGTGGCTTAGTTGTAAGTAGCTCGGTAAAACAAACAAACAAACAAGTATATTTGTTCTGGGTGGGAATACAAATGACGGTCGGCCTTTTATTACAACGTATTATGTTTTATATAGCTAGTTTGAATTAACATAACTATATCCATGACACTAACGGCATATCTCGTAGTGGTCTAATAATTTGCTTGAACATCAAAATTTACATTTTTTTTAAGACAATCTTGATGTATTGGAGAGAGACGGGTTTCGAAACAAATCATTGTTAAACAGTGATATAGCCTCATTTGTTTGCACCATGAATGAGTAAGAAAGCCAACGTTGTATGTGTGTGTGAATGTAAAATTCTCAAAGTAGCCCATGTGCTATTTCAGACAGTTATTGTTGTGCGCTGTAACTGTAACCCTCAACTCAGCAACCTATTGTAGTGCCAAATTTTGTCCAGATTCATTAGTTATTTTGGCTTGATTGAGTAACTAGGATCTATAATTTAACCTTATTAACTGTACACATACTTACCAATGTTTATTGATTGGGTGTGATTGGGTTTTTGAACTCTGAATAAGATGAAAAACGGGGGACTCAGTCTGCCGACGGCCGGCACTTGCTGTCTGCTTATCTAGTATTGACAATTGTATTGAGTTGTAGTCTGCAGTAGAATGCACTCTCAGCCTTTCTCTAATTTTTGCTAATAGTTTTTTAAAAGACATGAGAAAAGCAGGACGTTCTAAATTTAATAATTTGAGAATTCCCTCTTTTCGTCTTGGGGTTTGGGAAATTCCTATATTATTTGGATTCCGTAGTTTGAAAGAAAAGTAACGGTCATTTTTTTAAACGGTAAATAGTTAAGTAAAGTTGTGCTTACGTACTTATGTTGTGTATACATATGTATGACTGAGGCAGAACAACTTTGTATGTCTTTTTGTTAATAAACTATTTAGTTATTTATTTACAGTATAGTAGCAAATATAACGAGCAAGTAAAATGTATATATTTGTAGAAGAAACGAATACACATTAAACACTTACGTATGACGTGTAAAAATATCTGAAAAGATTTACTTACAAAGAGAAAATCATGTTCTTTTCTATTCTCAAGTTAATTGGGGGTCGGTGGAATGAATTTTCTTCTGTCGTTCCTCTTTAGTACTCGACATCCTCTTTCCTGCCCCCCTTTATTTTATTGTGACGTAGGTTTTACTTCTTAAACTATAATATTAATTATTTAAGGAATATCTATTACAATTTTAAAATTATACATCTATATTATATTTTAAGATAAAGATGTTACTTACTAAGGTTAATTTGATTTATTATGTTAATTTATAATAGCTTAAAATTTATTGTTTTAGTAATAATTTATTTTATTCTTATTTTTTTATGTAATGGGGAGCAAACAAGCATAAGTTTCCCCTGATAATAAGCGTTTACCGCCGCCCATGGACACCCGCAACACCAGAAGCTGCGATTTGAAAAAACTCTTTCAGTGATAGATAGCCGTGCTATGAAGAGAGGCTATAGGCTATAGATCGTCACGCCGTGATCAAAAGGAGCGTAGTGTCAATATAAAACGTTCCTAAAACGGGGGGATGTTGCTACTTTTGAAGCTGCCATTGCGTGCACTACTTAAGCGGTTGAAGTTACACAAAAACAATGTAGTTTTTTTTATGGAATAGGGGGCAATCTAGGAGACGTATCGCCTGATGGTAAGCGATTACCGGCGCCCATGGACACCCGTAACACCAGAGGCATCACAAGTGCGTTGCCGGCCTTGGGGGATGGGGAGGGGGATGAAGGGAAGGGTTGGATTATGAGCCTCCGGTATCCTCACTCACTCGGTGAAACACAGCGCAGGCGCTGTTTCACACCGGTTTTCTGTGAGGCTGTGGTATCACTCCGGTCGAGCCGGCCCATGCATGCCGAAGCGTGGCTCTCCCACGGTAGGATGGTAATGTTTCTCTTTAACCGCTCTAGGTATAAAAAAATCCGGGACAGCACAATATATGTCTATTTTTTTAAGGGTTGCTCACTGGGACCTTTTTTATAGTACAAAATTTTGTTTTGTAACATCACGCTATGGGCGATAGGAAACGCAGATTACTTAAAAATATATAAGCCAAAATACATTACTTAAAAATAAGTGTAATGATTGTATTTTAATTGTTACTAAGCAATAATACAACTTTCATTTATGGAAGCAAGCGCTGTTTCACACCGGTTTTCTGTAAGGCCGTGGTATAGCTCCGTTTGGCCCGGCCCGTTCAAGTCGAAAGTGTGGCTCTCCCGCAGTAAAATTACACAGGTTCTCTTTAAAAATCTAAAAATTTCAGCTCATGTAGAAAGTTTACTACCTTCCACCGGCTCAAAGAGGCATAGTTCATATTTCTTCGATTACGGTAATATGTAAAATAACAAAGAATGTTTAATATAAACATTAAAATATAATAAATCCTTGTCGAAAAGCTGCGTACCCAGTACGTCTTAACTAAACGTAATTATGAAAGAATTGCTACAATGAAACAATCACAGCATGATTCAAAATGCGTTTTATCACCGTTCACTTCCCGGAATGATTTTCAAAGCGCAATTTACACATTATGTACCTATATAAATAGGTTCCCTCGGCACCGCTCGCCTCCGGTTTGACAGTTAACGTAAAAATGTCAACTCCCTTCTCTTTGAAAGGCTTCTAATTACAAATTATAGTGCATTGTGTTGTTGAATGAACCGTGCGTCGTCCGTCGGCAGCGCTCGGCGAGCGTCGGCGGCGTTCGGCGAACGTGCACACGACCGCTCGAAGCCTAATCGATGTAATTAGCGCGCACTCTCAGCTGTAATGTCCAATTTGGAGCTTTGTCCGAGCCAATGGGGGGCGCGCGGCGGCTCCTCGCTCGGCGCGCATTGGCCCGCACCTCTCGCCGCAACTAATTATTGGCTGGCGGGAAACAAAGCGCGGTGTGACGCGAGCGCGCTAATATGGCCGACGAGCGGGCTTATTGTTTTACAATTTATAGCTAGTCGTAATGGCGGCGCGTGATTAATTGGTCGTTTTATGTGAATATGTAAAGTGATGAAATGTTGCTGCGCATCTGATTGTTGTTGGCGATAGTTTTCAGTCCTTGGTTTACTTGTAAGTTGCCTATTTTATTTTTGTTATTTAGAATATATACCTATATATTAATAAAATAACCATTTCATTAAGGTGTTTTGATTGCTGACTGTAAGAAGGCAAGCAACTAAGCGTCTCTTTTTAAGCATTTAACACGCACACCTTTTTGTTTAACAGTCGGTTAAATATTTATATTTTTATCAAAACTTACATATTTAAATATTTACAGTCACCGTTCAAACAATATCGCATGTCAAACATTATCGATGAAGTAAATGCTCAATGCAATCATCATTGCGTATTTACTTTATCGACGTGCAACATCGCCTGTTCAAATTTAAATACCTAAACCTAGGCCTACGTGTACCAGCCGTTATAAACTGACTAGTTTTTAATTAATATTCAATAAATGAGTGCTATATAATTTCTGGTTAAGGTATGTACAAAATGTTAGCGTTAATTTAGTTATATTTTTTCCACTTAACTTTATATGTACATTGCAAATGTATTTTTTTCACAGCTAGATATATATACCTAAAATAAACTAAAAACAACACAATAAAATCGGTTCACTAATTCTGTGCATTGTTCGTACAGTACATTAAATAAATTTGTTTGTTTATAAATTATTTCTTCTTTTTGTTATTATTGTCATTCACAGATATAATTACAATTACTTAAAATATATCTATACTAATTCAAAAGTAACTTTATCTATTACGCTTTTACGGTTGACAAGCTGTACCGATTTCAATGATATCTGTCATGGTGACACTTTGATTCTTGAGGAACGTCAAATGCAAACTAAAAACCACCAACTTGCAACTTCAACACCTTGCACTATCATTTATGATTCACCCAAAAAATATACCTATGAAATAGATCCTGTGCTAATATATTTTCTTATGATTAATGTACCTAGTACCTGTGATAAGAAAACGGTTCTATGAACGTCTGTGTACCTTCTTTGATCTTATGTCCAACAGTGGGCTGTTAATAGCTGTTAGTGACGGTGATGCGGCAGCTGTTAGACCATGAAGTATGGCTGCTTGTATTTATTATGTACCTTTAAAATGTTACCTTTGCCATTTCAAACGACCCAGTTTGAAATGGGTTAGTGGTAGAACGCCGAAGTCTAAGACTAAGGCTAGTAGTACTGCCTTGCGTTACATCGTGGAACGAGACTTTAAAGTATAGCGTACTATAATTATAATTAGGTTACTACTAGGTACATCTTAATCACATTCAATATCATTGACATTTTTAAGCATAGCAGAGGCACGCTGATTTCAGCACGATTGGGGCGGTACCACCCCTGTACAGAAGATCAACCTAAATGACAGAATGTGTTCTGTTGTGTTTCATTGGTGAGTGCGAGAACTGAGGCTCAATGATGCAAAAACATCTCAATAAGTGATAAAACAAAAAAAACATAAAACATAGTGTGGGTCATGATGGCCAATGACTCTCCATGCCTGTCAATATCCTCACCCCAAAGGTGAATGACATAAGCTAGTAGATCACCCGTGGGTCGGTTTGATCTTCCAGGTAGAGGACCAATTGCTTGTTAATGATCCGTTCTAGCACCTTGCAGAGAATGGAAGTTACGGCTATAAGTCGATAATTAGCCGGGTCCGAACGGTCACTTTTTTTTAGGTTAGGTTGTACCTGCGTTCGCCTTTCTCCAAGCCTCCGGAACAATTCCTGAGGAATAAGACAGGCAGTAGCGGCATTGTCTTCATTGGCAATGTGTGTGGTGACCACCACTCTTGGCTTCTCCTTATGCCTTCCATCAGGCAGCCTAGAGTCACTTTTGTAGGCCCATGCATGAAAAAACATACTAATAGTTTTTTAGGGATAAAAAACTTTCAATAAGCATTACAAGTAAGCAACATTAACGCATACATTTTCTAGCTAATTACGGAAGCACAAAGTCTACAAATCAAAACTTTGATCTGGTAGATTATTAACAGTATTTAGCTTTGAAAGTATAAATATGTATTAGTAAGATATACTAAAATTTGATAAAAAATACGTATTTTTTTATAACCATTAAGTTTGTAAGAATGGCAACCCTAGGTTTGGGCGGCGGGTGGCGGTAGGGTCGCCACGCCCCGCAACTTAGGTTTTTTAATCAACCGCCCTCTATCATTAGTATTCTGCATAATGGAGAGCGACCGCACATAGCCTCCACCTCCGCCTCACTCTAATGCGTTTACACTGTATACACAACACACACTATGTGACTCCACTCGATATATAGGTAATACACATCTAAATGTGCATGTTGTCTTATAACTGAGGGACGGTTCAAACTGCAAAGGATTAATTAATTAAAAAATATGGTTGTTTTTGTACTTTCACGGAGAGGGCGTTCCAAAAACCTGATATCGCTATCTGTGCGGAAGCCGAGCCACGCTTTGGCTTGAAGGAGCCCATTCGACCGGAGTGATACCACGGACTCACAGAAAACCGGTGTAAAACTGAACTTCCTCCTCCTGATCCTCCAAAAGCCTGCAACGCACTTGCAACGCTTCTGGTGGTGTGGGTGTCCATGGGTGGTGGTAATCGCTTACCATCAGGTGTCTGCTCGTTTGCCTCCCATTCCATAAAAATATTGATATATTTATTAGTTTCTTCGTTAACTATCCAGAAAACAAAATATTATTTAAAATAACGATTGTAAAAATTTAAAAAAAATGATGTACGTGTGTTGTACAACTATATGTTGAATTGTAAAAAAATATTGTAAATTTGAAAAATATTTATTACATTGAAACTTTAATAAAACACATTAGCATGCGAAGTGTCGTTTCTTTTAGACACTATAACCTACGGTTAGAATGACAATACAACGTAAGTGTATATTCGAATACATTTCGAAGTATAACTGTCCGCGAATATTCAAGTAAAGTCACAGCTCACCGAGCAGCGGCGAAGCGAACAGAAAAAGCCAACTCCCAGCTCCAAAACTCTGACAAAAATAAAAAGTCAAGAACGTCACAAAACGATATGCGAGTTGCAAAATGCCTATAACTGAATTTGGTCGACTTACAGGTTGCATAGAGGTGCAATGGGTACGGAATTATGCACCCTTCAGGGTGTGACACCCCCTTTCCGCTGGTTCACGACCCCACACCCCCTGCGCGTCCCTCTGTCGTCTGTGCCGCGACACTTAATAAAAAGTAGTGTTGCACGAATTTGTGGTGGCCCTGGCGCGTCATTGCGTTAGGGCTGCCACTCAGCGTGATACAGGAATTTAGAGAGTCGAGTTGATAACATTATCCAGCTCCGCTTGGGATAGGGCCAATTACTAATGTTTTATAATTTATATGCGGAGTCCCGAACCCAGTGGGACATCATAGGTTGTGGAAGTATTATTTTAAAGAACACAAATAACCTTGATATTTGATAGCGTTACATACAAGGTAGCATTAAATTGTCCGGTATTCCCAAACTTAAAATACCAAATTCTAAGTAGTTTACAAGACTAGGTAAGTAATAATAGGTAGGTACGTACTTCACAGCGGCCGAAACAAGTGAGTGTTGTGCCTGAGGTGGAAAAGATACTTTCAATATAACAAAACAAACGCTCATGACCTGACTAGCTACAAATACCAAAACTTTGGAAAAATAACATTTTGTTATTTTTATTAAAGGAACGTAAAAAGGATTTTACTCATTCTTTCCATTAGGCAGGGTAGGGTCACTTTGGCAGGCCTGTATACCGAAAAAATCTAGTCCTACTGCGGAGTGGAACGCCCAGGAACACCCGGCCAGTTGCCCGTGGCTCCGCCGCGTATATGTTGGCTATCGCGTCAAATAGTAACCTATGTGTTATTTTGATGTATAAGCTATATTATTGTGAAGTTTCAATAAAATCCATGCAGTAATTTTTATACGTGAAAGATTAACACATCCATCCATACTTAACAACTTTCGCGATTATAATATTAGTAGGATTCGCTAAATTTTGTATTTAGTTTTGTAGTAGGATGTATGTAGGTATATTGTTCTGAAAATGACACTAGCTTGATCATTTGGAACTTACTCTTTATTCGGGGATCTTTTCTTTTCGGGGATTATTTGATCAGTGGTAATAGTTGACTGGCCTTGTCTTGTCGTCTATTGTTATTATTGTTGTTTAAAAAAAAGTGACACTTTTTATGAATGCGTCTACCAAAGTGACTCTTCTCTGCCTGATGGAAAGCGTGAGCTGAATCCAAGAGTGGTGGTCACCATACTCATTGCGAATTCAGACATTGCATCAATGCAGCACAGTGACCCACACTATGGCGACTTACTGAGATCCATCTGCATCATTGGGCCCAAGTCTCGCAGTTACCAAGTAAACAAACACAGACACTAAGTAACAGTTTACTAAAATTATAAGTTTCAGATGAATATATGAAAAAATTAATCGATCATTCATTAACGACAAGTCTTAGATGATACCATAAAAAGAACAGACCATAGAATAGGAGTTGGAGGAGGAACAAGTTTAAAAAATGATAATCTTTTTACGAAATTTATACACTCATTCGTTTAAATCGGTTTAGTAGTTTAGGCACTATGGTGGAACACAAACATACATACCCAAAATATAACCCTTCCATTTGGCTTTGTCGCAGTCGTGTAAAAACCATCGTGATTGTAAGCGCCTGCCCCTGTTTGTCCTATACATATTTAATAGATTAAAGGTATTAATAATTAAGGAAGACTAGGTATAGCAAGCTAATTGTGAAACGATCAACACCTCTTTACTCTTCTAAACTCGTATGAATTCAAAATTTTTGGCATGAAAAAGGGGTTGGTAGAATTTACACACCTTTTTTAAACATAGGCCTCTTCTTAGAAAATAAGTTTTGGCCTACTGTACCACGCTGGCTAGACTAGTACATGAGCGCGATTAATTAATAGTATCCAGTGTTGTTTCTTGTGGTTCTTATTATCGATTCGTAGGTACAAGCATATCTAAGTATATGTATATATTATTAGTAACTTGCCCTTGCTTCACACGTAATCTTTACAGAAAATGGCTTGATTTATGATATCTTTAACAAATATCGTTATATAGTTATACCCTATAACTACTATAACTATAACTATTATCGATATACTCAAAAACTTGATAAATTATATACGAAAACCTTCCTCAAAAATCTACTTGTCTATTGGTAAAAACCGCATAAAAATCCCTTCAGTAGCTTTTAAGTTTATCGCGAACAAACAGAGAGATGCGGCGGAGGTCTTTGCTTTATAATATGAAGTGAGTGGTACGAGTTGCTTAAGTTCGGGAGCGATTTTGCCATGCTAAGTAAAAAAGGCCGGAGTGATACACTATCAGAGTAAAGCCTATGTTAAACAGCTCTTTGTTCCTTATTATCAAGTCAGAGAGGTTACCGAAGCTCACAACTTTTCTTTTTCCATAGCGCAGGACTAGGAACTCCGTAGGGTGAGGATTGAAGAGGCACCGTTGCTATCTTTGCAAATTGTCAGTCCTGAATTGCAAGTGTTTTTTATCGACGGTGTTCATTTACCATCATATAACCCATTTGCTCTTTAGCTCTCAGTATCATAGAAAGAAAACGTTTGATTTCATTTGGAAATTATTTGTCATTGTTGATTACTAAGATTTAAAAAATATTACAGGTAGGTATTGGGTATATTTGAAGTCCGTGCGAATAATGAAATTTGTTTAAATATGAGTACAAAATCGATTCATATTGAAGGACCTTTGACATATTTGAAGATTTAAGTAATCAGCGTCGTATGTTTCGTCAGTGTGATATCTGCGCAATGAAGCTATGGCTCATTGTACCTTAGATATTACAATAACACACTCACTTATCTTTATTCTTTTCTCAATTCCCCATTGCTACCTGAATATCTCGTACCCCACTTTCGTCCCTTAAGCTTCAATCATGATCGAAACCTTCGGTTAAGAAACAATATGCTTCTTCTTTCTTCTCTTCTACCCAACCCACACTTCCAACTTCATAAATTCTTCCTTTTTCGTGTAGTCAGTTCAGTCCTTGGAACGAATTTCCTACCGAAAACAGGATCTCCACAAACCGCCTCACATTCAAGACGAAAGTACGCGATCTGTTACGGAGTGAATTGGCAGAACAGTCACAACGATAGTATCCGACTGAGTATTTATATATCATGTCATACTAGATGAACCCCGCGGTTTATTTAAAACAATGACTACACTCCAGATTTATTTAGATGAATGGCTCTTTATCGTACTATAACAAAAGAAACAAAAACGCGGTTTTTAAAACGAATTATTTTATATAAAAAATATTTGTACAAATAGCAACCTTATCGCGATAAGCGATCTCTTCCTGGCAACCGCTGGAGGGAGTAGGAGTTAAAATATAAAAATGGGGAGTTGCGAATTGTAGCACGGATTATCTGCAGGTAAAGGTATCTACAGTTATCTAATCGATATTTACAAACTAATAACAGCAATTTGTTGGTTTCCTTTATTAATAACATTTAGCGAATAGAGTAATCTGTGTAGGCACATTTATTTTAGGTATATTATATATATATATATATGTCCAAAGAACTATACAAATAAATATGTGTTAAAATATTTTGTGTAACTATAATTTGACCATATAACGCACTAGAGAAAAGAGGATGTAGAGTACTAGTAATAACGGGTAGAGAGGAAGTCAAAGATTCGTTCTATCCTCTATTAGCCAACGCTAAAGCAGCTCGGGAACCTTATAACTGTGGCCCAAGTGTTTTGTTATTTTCAAGTTAAAGTTCTCTAAAAGACAAAATGTCATATATGCATTAAACGGTTGGCAGTTATGTATATCTAAGTTCATAAACAAAAGAACTAAGCAGGTAATCTGCAATGAAATGTTTTTCAAAACAAAACAATACTTTCCCACCCATCACTGACTTGTAACGTGTCTCAATTGTAGCTTTATTGTATCACATCATCATCAAAATATCGGCCTTTAACATTCCACAGCTGAGCATAGATCTCTCCGTAGTACTGAGGTTTTGGCTTAACATCGCAGGCCAAACGGTTGTGCCAAGTGCTCCTTCTCCTTGCAGTGATATTGCCTCGCGTAGTTTGCTCGTTTAGCTGGCTCTTACGAAACCCATGGGAGGAATAGGCGTGGCGACACGATGTATTCGTAATCTGTTCTCACATAAGTAAAAAATTCTAACGTAATGTAAACAATGTTCAAGAAAACGATTGAAGATACCTCTATTTACTTTAACTTAAAGACCATTTTTTATTACAATTGCGAGTCTTTTTTTTAGATCTTTAACATGTAATTTTCCTTATTCAATAGCTCCTCTATTAGAAACTGTCTAATGTATAATAAGTAATGCATATAGTCGGATTAGAAGTTTCGAAGATTCGCACTTTTAAAAAACTCTTAAAACATAATATCATATTACCTATAATATGTTCTTGAGACAGAGCATAGCGAGCTCTCATGGGCAACTTTTAGGTGTATGATGCTGCATAGTTTGCATTGTGGTTTATCTTTCTAATAGGCTCAAAGCCTATCTCACCACAAAGCTCAAAGACAAATAGCCCAGAGATAAAATTATGGGTCCTAACTGAGAAATTTGATTTCTATAATATTTGCGGCAGTATCGCGTAAGCGTCCACAAATTTAATTTGGTTGTCACAAGAACCTCACGGTAGGTGTATCGCCACAGTTGAACTGCTAGTTTCTGAGTTTCTATTTAACTGCATATGAACCATGAAATTTTTATACCTAAAACTGTATTAATACCCTTAATTAGTGTGAGGCACTAGAAGGTGTTTGCCTAGCTTAATTTGTCTTCCGTATTGCCATGGAGGGAATTGGACTTATTATATTTTAGACTCCTTCACTTTTCTTCTGCTAAATTGCGTTACAGGTTCCAACACTGTTAAAAAATACTGGTTCAAATCGAAGAACTAATACATCATATTCAATAGCGTAAATTTCTTTCTGTTTGAAAAATACAGTTGCGCTGTTCAGCTAATTTAATACACAGCTGCTTTTACATTCAGATACACACAAAATGGCTATCATAATACCTTTAAAGTGAGACATATAGTCGCAATGAAGAAGATAACTAATGTACAATATAGAAGAAATTAAATTCTAAGTCTGAATAATAATATTCTGAGTTACATAATTTTAGAAGAAATCGGTCAGTATTCGTACTCCGCCTCCAACACGATTAATGTTAGTGAGAAATAAAATCCGCTCCTCCATCACACAGGGTGATCCTCTGGCCGGGTGATGTGATCATTCTTGATGAGCCACGGTCCAACGGTTGATATTTAAAAGTTATAAAAATGCCAATTAGCGCCAGACTTTCTATACCGCGATATAGAATACGAGATTAATAGTTAAAATAAAGTCAGTCAGTAAAAGTCTCAAAACTTTGTAACAACTACATGTTCATGTAGCACCCTTTTAACCTTTTGGAGAAATGTTGTTAGTTCAGATAGTTCTTATGAATTGCATTATAGATTGCAGCTTATAACAATTAAAATTAATTTCAATGAAATTACATTTTAAGTTTTCCTTAATTTTTCATTGATGTTATCCAGCGTCTTTTAGGGTGGTGGGACTCTCGTGGTTAAAACCTCCTATCTATCTAAGGTAAGGCATGTGTCCCGCAGCGGACTGTTGAAGCTGTTGATGATGGAAGTAGATGTAATGTGTTTTGCAATCCATTTACCTTCAACCACCACCAAACCGCCGAATAATCGATAGTACAATATACAATAGGTCTTTATTCAAGAATGTTGTGACAGGTACAGTGGCCATCAATAGTCCAATAGCGAGTTCCCACAAGTGACAATACCGTCGGTGAGACAATAATTGTCAAATTCCACAATAGGACAACTCCTGCGCAGCTCAGGTGTCGTGTCCGGCGGAGTGGGGGGCGGCCGGCGTCGGCTCGGGTTTCGCATTAAGCCAGGCCACGCCTTTGTGCGCAGTGACACGTTCACACGGCGGCCGCTGTTCCTTACGAACCTGACGCTGCAAGGCTTTGTTTGTCAATATTGTGGTGTCTATTACCTATTTTAGAATGTTCTTGTCAATGGTCTGAAGTAGTTGAGCCTTCGTTTGTGTTAGGATTTTAAGGCAGACTGTGATTTAATGTTTTTAATATGATATATTGTATTACGTAGGTAGCTAAGTCACTTTTATATTAAGTACTTTATTGATTATAGGTTATAAAATCGAGTGGTCTAATCGTTATTAAAACTAAGCTTCAAGATGCAGGTATCATCACATAATACTTTTCTGAGTAGGTAAACTGAAACAGTAGTATCAGGGGCACTATCGTTTGGCCCGTATCTGGCCATAGTTATATAATAGTGTTAATAGAATACTAGATATTTATTCAAAGTCTTTCCGTGTATGCAAGAAATTTACTGATGAATACTTATCTGCCCTCACTTATGACGAATTAGAATCGTTAGTGAAGTTATGGGCTCATTAGGAATCCTGCCCAGTCCTGTCAAAAACACTAACACACANGTCAAGGCTCACGCAGGGTTGATTGGCAACGAGCGAGCAGACCAGCTCGCCAAGGACGCTGCTCTGCGCTTGAAGAAAGCACCGGATTACGATCTGTGCCCTGTGTCGTTCGTGAAGCGAGGACTTCGACAGGCCTCGCTTGACGAATGGAACAGGAGGTACAGAGGGGGCGAGACCGCCTCCGTTACCAAGCTCTTTTTCCCCTGCGTGCTTGCTGCATATGGCGTAGTTCGCAAGTTAAAGATCGCCGGTACTACTACCCAGCTGTTTACGGGGCATGGCGGGTTCTCCGAATACTTGACGCGATTCAAGTGTAAGGAGAACCCATCATGCATTTGTGATCCGAATGCCTGTGAGACTGTCCCCCACCTTATAGTAGAGTGCCCAGTATACAGCAGACAGAGACACGAAATAGAGCACAAAATGGAAACTGAAGTGACAATAGCAAACCTAAGCAAAATAATAAGTGGTGAACATAGATATAAATTTTTAAAATACTGTACAAAGATAATAAAGTCGGTCAATATTAGAAATAAGGCAAATTAAGGAACTGATGCAAGGTAATGTGATATTATTGTTGTAAATCATCCTAATATATAGTTATATAATAGTCAGTAAGTGTATAGTATTTTATTGTAAATTTAAAAATAGCATATAATTTAATAACCTAGCTCTAAATTGTATAGAAAGTAAGCATTAACAAAAATTGTAAAAGCGTACTCACAACATATAACAACAATTAATATATATATAGTTAGAAGTAGGCTCCCAACAAACATCGGAGGTGATAGTATTAAAAAAAAAAAAAAAAAACACACACACACACACATACATACACACAGACTCACTCACACTCATCCATACACACTAAGGTGCTTTTATTGTAATGTACCTATAGCTTAATTTCTAATCCACTATTATGAATGTAGAACGCTTATGTCCTATATTTTGCTGGAGATGAGCGATAATAGCCACGACATAGTTTATAACTAATGTGGTTATTTTCGTACACAAATAATTTTTTATATGTTGTTTTTCTGGTCTAATAAAGTTTATATATATATATATATATTTTTATTTATCTATAATATACTTAACTGCCTCGGTGGCGCAGTGGTAGCGTACGCGACTGCTGTCCATGAGGTCTCGGTTTCGAATCCTAGGTCGGACCAAATGTTTCTATGATCTACAAATATTTGTTTCGGAGTTTAAATGTTTTCTATGTATAATATGTATGTATTTACAAAACAAAAGTATTTATGTATTCATATCAGTTGTCTAGTACCCATAATACAAGCTCCGCTTAGTTTGGGACTAGATGGCGTTGTGTGTTAGAGGTCTGAAATATTAATTATTATTTATTATTATTATACATGTATACAGAAATAAATAGATACGTATGATTATTAGCAGTCTGGTTCCTGTAGTAGATACAGGCTCTGTTTAGTGTGGGATGAGAAGGTCTTTTTTGATTGATTTGATTGATATTGACTGCCTCGTTGTCTAGCGGTTGGCATATGCAGTCGCAACATCAACAACAACAACAACAAGTCGAAACCTCATGGTAAGCAGTCGCTTATCATGAGGTTTCGGGTTCGATGCCCGAGTCGGACTAAATGTTTATATGATCTGCAAATACTTGTTTGGTATTTTCTATGTATAATATGGAGGAATTTTCAAACAAAAAATAAAATTTGTATTTACATTAGTTGTCTAGTACCCATGCTACAAGTTTTGCTTAGTTTGGGACTACATGGCATTATGTGTGCTAAATGTCCGAACAATATTTATTTATATTAAAAAACGTTTGATTATAAAATAACGATTCGGTACATATTAAAAAAATTCTCATAGTGTTATAATATTTACAAACTCGTGCATTAAAAAGTCTTTAAAAACGTTTGTCAGTAACTAACGTCATTCATTATCAATAGATACATTTTTTTAAACGATTGGAAATCCTCATGGATGCCCTCCGCCCTGGGGAGAGGGCGAAGGGGTTTGTCAGATTTTAGTGACTAAAACCCCCCGGGGTTCCGTCTCTCACCTTTTTTTTACGTGTGTGAACACCCCCGGTCCTTCCCGGTCAATCCCCGACTGATGCCGGCCCGCTGCTGCGGACCACATCTAGCCAGCGAGAGGAGTGAGGGGTTTGGCTCCCCTCGAGCATTCAAACAGGGGCGCACAGGAACACAACGCGCCGCCACCTCGGGTCCGGTTGGTTGGGAGGCGACGAACATCCCCAGTCCGCCGCCCTTTGACCCAGTTAGGGGGGCCGGGGGAGGTCAGCGTATGCTGCCCTCCGACGTCCGGTGCGCCTTCTGCGGACTGAGAGAGAGGTCAGGATCTTCCTCTCTCTTTCCGCAGCCTCCTTCTGCGAGATGACGGTTTCGCAGAAGGACACCACCGCGTCCCAGGACTCCTCGCAATCGACCATAGAACGAACTACGGCCGGCAGCGAGAGGTCACTGCCTACGACAGAGACGAGGGCATGGCCCAGCCCCTCCCAAGTGGCACACTCTGCCAGCGTATGCCGCGCCATGTCCTCCCGACAGTCGACGCAGTGGTGACACCGAGCGTCCGGCTCCCTGCCTATGCGACACAAGAACCTCCCGAAGCAGCCATGCCCCGAGAGGACCTGCGTTACACGGAACGAGAAGGAGCCGTGCCTTCTCCCGAGCCACAGGTCGAGCACTGGCCGGATGGCCTCGACGGTGACGAGGCTGGCGGAAGGGCTTGAAAGCTTGGCCCGCCATTCCACCACCAGGACCTCGCGTAGCTGTGACTGACGCAGCTCGATAACTCGCTGCGTNAACCTCCCGAAGCAGCCATGCCCCGAGAGGACCTGCGTTACACGGAACGAGAAGGAGCCGTGCCTTCTCCCGAGCCACAGGTCGAGCACTGGCCGGATGGCCTCGACGGTGACGAGGCTGGCGGAAGGGCTTGAAAGCTTGGCCCGCCATTCCACCACCAGGACCTCGCGTAGCTGTGACTGACGCAGCTCGATAACTCGCTGCGTCAGTCCCTCGCCGCGGGCCCGCGCGTCCTCACGCCACCAATGTATCGACGCGAGGACTTTTGCCTCCAGGTCCCACGGCGGAGATCCGGCTTCCGCAGAACGGTGATTGAACCGGCCGTCAGGTCAGCCGCCCAAATCGGGGCCCCATGTTGGGCCATCGACCGCACGATCCCATTCAATAGATACCTACGTTAGATTTATTTTGCTGATTTAACGATCTGTAATAAATAGATATACTAATACTACAACTCTAACTATTTCAAAATAGGACATAAATATTATCTTGGCTATATTAAATAAAGGTTATTTAAAGCATAAGATGTCCACGTCTAGTCAAGAGGCTTCCCTCAATGACATCCAAGCAGACAAAATGGAAGCCGTCATCAAGCTGCAGTTTTATAATCGCATCTATCCCTTACTATTAAATATTAATTGCGTTTTCGTCTTCATTTTACCATATTTTTTATTTCACTTCTATCGATACTTTGAGTAGCCATATTAGTCAGAATATCATTATTTGAAAGCCAGAAAACGTTGCGTAAAAAATAGCGGCAGTCTAAATTCTCTATCGCCTGCATCACGGACAGTGCTGTGTAAAGATATATCGCCCGTAGCTTTCTACCATTGTTGCTTTCGATACAACATCCAACATTACCACTTTTACATGTGGTACATGTGTATTGTTACTCTATCATTACGCACTTTTTTAGCTTCAGAGAACCAATCCATGCTGCAAATATCGTCAGCGTTATTCAGTTCTATAGACTTTCAAACCTTTATAATTTCAACTCAAATTCAAACACTACACCTGTGACTACTGAACTGCAAGTGGCCATGTGCAGTAGTAGTGATTTTTCAATCTATTTCATGAATAGATACTGTTAATATGTGTTCGTCTACCGAACAACAGAAAAGTAATATGTTGTATTTATGTGTTGCGATTAAAAATTCGAAACTATCATTAATATTTGCAGATAATAATAACTAATCTATGTAGGACTTTACTAGTTCAAATATTTTTTTTCATCAATTAGTCTCCTCAAATTATTTGGAGGGCTACACAGGTACACCTATAAAACCAAAAAAAGATTTTTCTATCAAAGTTTAACTAAAATGTTGTTAACATTTCCCAATCCATAGTCATAAGCCACATCCCTTTGCTGATATTGTAGGACTCTATCTTTGTTTAAAAATGCTTTTTATAGTTAGTTTTAATACAGAAATGTGTTTTAGTTATATTTTTAAAACATATACTGCTATAGGTATTGCCATTGGTCCATGATATATGTGTACTTTTTCATGGTAATTGATTTATTTTGGATTTGGTGTGTGTATGACTCTGAAGGCGTAGAATACCATTATCATCATCAGCTTATCGTAGTCCCCAGCTGGATGAAGGCCTCTCTAATTTTTTCGTGGTAAATGCTTTTGCGCCAAACTCTCCATGGGGGAGACGAAGAGCGTGTGTGGGACCCCGGTAAAGCGGCCTACTCGCAAAACCCCACGGCGGCCAACCTCGCCAGTCGGGAGAAGCTCTAGAAACGCATTAGCGGTTTCTGGAGGCCTCTCTGACTCACCTCAAAAATGAGGTACATATCGGGATTATCATGGACCGCCCCAGGAGCGGAACATTATTGCACCGCACCGGGTCAGTGTCTCCTATCTCGGGTCGTTTGCAGCGGTCAAATCGCCCCAAGATGTGTCTGCAACGACCCTTAGACTCCACATAACATGTGGACGTCCTACACTGCATTTGACGAGATTCAGAATATTGGTGTAAACATTTTTGTATGTAGCAATTAACCTCCGGTATTCTCACTCACTTGGTGAACCACAGCGCAGGTGCTGTTTCACACCGGTTTTCTGTGAGTCCAAGGTATGAATCCAGTCAAGCCGGCACATCCATGCCGAAGCGTGGCTCTCCCACGGCTTTCTCATATTGATGAAAGATTAGAAATTCAATTGAAGTAACTATTAAACATGTTACAATAGATAATTTACTAAATACTACATACGATAGCAAGTGGGCTCTAACTAAACTCAGTGCAATTCTAAGATAAAACTTGACGGCAGAAAGGGTCTGGGGATACCGTAACAAAATATCATGATCAAAAGGATAGAATATTCCTATTAACCTAATATGATCATAACTTTAATCAAAGCAGTTTAAAATTATGTCGAGTTCGGGAACAGATAATGAGGAAGAACCAGGAAGAGACTTCCCATGATAATGTTACCAAGTTGTGTCTTGGATTAAATTTCACTTTAAAGGTATTGAACCTTAAAATGCTACTCAGGTAAGTACTACTTACTTACTTAAATGGAACTTACTTACGTAGATGATGAATAAAGTATATGTAAGTTTGTAAAGATGAATAGATGAAAGGTTGTATAGGTTATATAAGAATACCTTTATCGCACTATAGTCAGAAATTACCATGGCTAATCAAATATTATATCTAGTATAATATAAATACAAAAGCAACTCTCTATTTGTCTGTTTGTTCTGTTTTTTTCACTAACTTCGTACACCGATTTTCATAAAATTCACAAAGATTTTTGTACAAAGGCATAAGCTACTATTTATCGAACCAATATAGGTGAGTACATATTGCGGACGGAGCCACAGGCACAAATTGGTTCGTCATAGGTGTGACATACCCACCTAGTGGTACTAGACGGCCCCCTCAGATGTCAATCATCCAAGTTAAAAATAATGAGTTATTACTCACGTAAAATTATTCGATAATAATATTAAAAAAATAAATGTATCCAATGAGTACTCTCTGGCGGTCAATAGTGCTTGCTATAAAGATGACTTTATTTGATTGTGGTCTTATTTATATAGGTACATCTAAATAAATGTAGATAATAAAATAGTGGTACGTATATACTAAACAACAATTTGGGAAGGTGCTTCTACTTAAGAAAATAATTAAACAATTTTAATAATTAAAAATCAAGAGACTTAGCAAGCGGGCCATTATGTGGAGCGAGCGGGTCCCACGTCCGCCGCTCTACCTAGAGGTAGGTCCAGCTGTAGAGCTGTAAAGACCAATGATTGATAATGGAGAGCATTATGGCGAGGTGCGGCGTGTGCGCCCGAACGCATTCACTCTCCGCGTACTCCGGTACAGCGTCCCCCACCACCCACCGCCGCCTCGCGGAACCTATTCATATCTTACAATTAATCAAAATTAAATCAACCGCCGACTCTCCGACTCACTTTAGTATTTAATGGGTGTCGGTGTAGAGTTCTATTTCACCTGGCAGCCGCTGAGTAGGCGTGTCCGGCGTCAACAAATCTGGCCAATACAGTGCGGTAACAAAATATCCGTATTGGCTATTAGTTGGCTCCGCCCGAACGTCGGCCCACATCAGGAACGGCACAAGCGCTCGGCTACAAGAAGCGCTTACGCTCTTTCAGCGTGGAAGCGAAGGTTGCACGCTCGGGGCCGTAAGGGCGCAAGTGGTGCGCGCGGGGCGGTGTATAAGCCGTGTCGGCAGTGAGTGGCCGCCGGCAGCGCTTCGAGGGGGCTTCTCGTCTTTACAGCGTGACGTGCGGCGCCGCCGACAGAAGCGCTGCAGACGCCGCGGCGAGCGCTCGTGTTAATCCCACGCTCGCATATAACATTATTTGCGAATTTCCCATTTCCACGAAAATATTTAAAAAAATCCTCACCTTAAAATAAATTTAACCTGATCTCTAGGCCTAATTTTAAGTAGACGAGTATCAATTCTTAGTTTAAAGTGTTTAGAACTTTGAAAAGTGCTTTTTTGATAACTTTTAAGAATTGACATAACGACCTAAGTAATTGTGATAACGTATGCCTAAGTCAAATAATTTATTGTCGAAAATAAATTAAAGGACAGAAAAGTTATAATAGTAATGTAATGTTAAGCTGAGAGCACACGTGCGACAAAGCGCTTACCCAAGATGCAAGCGATGAGTGCGAACGCTAGCGGCCCACGGGCTCCGCAGAGGTCGCCGTTCGCTATTCAGGAGCTGCTTGGCTTGTCTGATAATCGCGAGAGTCGGGAGCGGTACTTCGAGAGAGGAGATGGAGACCGTGTGTTGAATTTATCGGAGAGCAGAGAGCCGAGATCGCCGTATACTCCGCAGTTCCCGTTGCCAGCATCCGTAGCGAGCCGTGTGGCATATGCGGCAGCGTTTAATGCACAAGCATCGGTGGCAGCTGCCTTTCTGCATGGGCCGCCGTTATTACACCCGCCTCCTGGTGAGTCTCTAACTCTTTTTGTAAGGCCAGGAACTAACTACTCACAATCAATAGAAATTGGACAGATTAGAAAACTAGTTTTACAAACTTTTACAGTTTGCACTACTAAGCACTTTAATTTAAGTAGGTACCTATGTAGATATTTTGATAATTCCATAACCGGTATCACAGTAGTTTAGATAGTCTATACTCGTAGATATACTAAAATCTCCTGGCGGTTGTAAATCGCTCATAAGTCGTAAGTGTGTACAAGGCCTGTCCGGGCGCAGTGTGCGCGCAAGGCGCGTATACGCTCTCTTTGTACGCGTGTTTAATTAGGGTTTTAGTCTTCTTATTGGTTAATAAATTAGCGTAAGTACAAAGCGTACGGAGCCTTTGTCGATCTCCGGCGGCTCTGGTTTCACCATCACTTGTGAACGACGCGACGCGCTTGAATTACTACAACTTATAATCATTACATTGACTCAGGAGCTTTTCAATTACGCTTATATTATTAGTCGTGTTGGAAACAGTTTGTTGCACAATTTTTTTGTCATAGACTTTATTGTCTAAATAATGAGACCCACAAGGTATTAAATAGCTATTTTATGAAGTCGATATATCTTACACAATGCGAATACGTATACCTAAATTGGTTTTATTGATATCTTGAAAGAATTATGTCTACAGATATATTTATTAGAACTCCCATATTAACATTTTTAGGAGGTAAAGCTACTAAAATATTTGTCATATTGGAATAAATAGGTATACCGAGGAATAAGTGTATAAATAACTAAATACCTTCATGTTTTTTTCTGTTATGGTAGAATGCAAGGTAGGCAGTGGAAAGCCTCACCATTTACTCTAAAGTATTTTTTTTTCTTATAGCTTTAATTTGGTTTGAAACAATGGAAACATAATAAAAATATTTTGGGTATCTTTCACATAGCGCTGTCTAGTCCCAAACTAAACAAAACTTATACAATGGGTACTAGACAACTGATATAAATACATACCTATATTTTTTTTGTAAATACATAGGTATTGTACATAGAAAACACCCAAATTCTGAAATTAATATTTGTAGATCGTATATAACCTAATAAACTTGATTTATTTATTTACTGTAGTGTGCAACTCGTTAGAATTATACTATAATTGATACTTTTAGGGAATTATTTGCATTTGCAAAATGAGCTTAATTCTGCTCGCATAGCCGACGGAGAACGCGCGTTGGCAGTGCCTTACGCACAACATACTGGTATTATATAGTACACAAATTAAAAAGTAAAAAAAAAATACATACACATACACTAATAGCTATGTTGGCTTTTCTGTTATGAATGGTTTTTTATTGAGCTTCATGTTAAATAAATGTTTTTTTGTACCAATTGCGTACAAAACCAATAATTAGGTATTCATTTATCATCGATGAAAATGAATACCATTAAATTGTATGTTAACAAAACCGTACAACTTCCTTGAATTTGTAGTTTGAAAACTTGATAATGACGTTTTGTTCTATAAACATGTTTTAATTTGTTATAAAGTAACAACTTAATATTATTTTGTGTCTTGCCACGAAGCTTTAGATTATTTACAAAGTCATAATTTATTATTACACACCTATTGTTTAGTAAAAATCTTAATGTAGGTATAAAGGCGCTTCAGTTACATCGGTCATAACTTATGAAAGGTTGCACCTTTTAATTTGTTAAATTTGTATCTATGCCGAATTTGTAAACGAATATGAATACTGACAAAAAGAATTGTGAGAATAAAAATTGTGTTGTACATGTTAACGCATTTATAATTTTTTATATCACCATTCATATTAATTAATTTAAAAAAATTACATTATCACATCTATTTAAGTTCGTGCTCTTAGTGTTATAGTTGATAATGCAATGATTTTGTTTTAGAAACTGAATAAGGAAATAAACTAACAGTGAACACAGGGGAGGGGCAACAGGCACCCCTATGGATGCCTGTTTATGTAGGAAATCACATCATCACATAGGTATCTTATTTTGTTAATGAATCAATGGTTATTAAAATCTTGTCAAGAAATTAATGGCAAAAATATTTTTGTAAACTGATCTGTGAGATTATTTGAATGGCTAATTCAAATAATTTTAGAATTTGAAAGTACAAATATTTCAATCTACAAGTAAGATATAGTTTAAATGGGTAGTAGTGAACTAATATTGTCATTGTTACCTGTGTTCTTGATATCATGGTTGCCTGTAAGAGGTTGCCTTGGAGTGATAAGGCCGCCACTTGTACTTTATAATGGCTTAGTTTAAGTAAACCATGTAATTGCGTAAGCTGGTGTACAATGAAGAGATTTAATATTATTATATTATGAATGAAATCAGAGGATATGCTTTTATACTGATATAAGACTGCACGTCTGGCCTAGTGCTTCAGCGGTCGCTACGCCGCCGCCTGTTCTGCCGCGTCTTGTTTTATACGTTGATCCACAAATTGTTATTATGTGTCTGGTTGTTCTTTGTGTCCATTTCATGTATGGTTGTAAAGTTCCCTATACCGCAGGATTTATATACCTAAAGTGGGAGTTGTCTTTTTAAAAAAAGGTTACACACATAAAGGTATGCTGTAAATTAATATATATATATATATATATATATATATATATATATATATATGCAACAAACTGTTTCCAACACGACTAATAATATAAGCCTAATTGAAAAGCTCCTGAGTCATTATATTGAGTATAAGTTGTAGTAATTCAAGTGCGTCGCGTCGTTCACAAGTGTGTATATATATATATGTATATATTTACATATAAATATATATATTTACATATATATAAAATACTGCTGAGACGCTGCTTAGATATCCGAAATGTTTATTTAAAAAGGCTCTTTTCAAGTCATTTTCAGATAGTTATTGAAACTTTGGCAGCAGACAGTGCTAGCTCATACGTCATAAAAATCATTTAATACAAATACTTACTTATAAATCAGTTAAACTTGTAGGCCTACCCATTTTACAAGCGCATTGTTAATGTTTTGATGGTAACCCTCTTTGAACACCCCTGAGATCATTAAATCCCGTCGGAAAGAATTTGGCGTTCATTACGTAGCGAAGACATTTTCAACTCTCAATTACTTAATCCAGCACTGCTGGTAACGTTTCAATTTAACTAAACGGTTATATTTGGACCTTATTGTGTATATTGAACGGCAATTGATCATTTATATAGGCACACCTACATACATAAACTTGTTTATCGTAAGCCTCTTACTGACTATGCTTTGTATTTATATTACTAGCTGCTTTATATACGTTTATAGTCACGGCTAAGCTTAGAGCTGATATGGTGATAGTATATAGCCTGTATGCATCTTTTGAAGCATATTCTACGACTATTATCAATTACAATGATTAGTGCGTTTTAATAAACCATTAACGAAAATTGCTCCTCTGCTTATTAAATTTCAGTAGATTTGTACATAGACAGATTCTTTGTGAAAGTAACACAAAATATTGCATTTCCCTTTAATTCCTGATACGTATCCGTCGGCTTGTTACTATAACTAAAGTACAGACTATTCGGTACGCCTAGTAGTGGTACCTGCAGTGTCTCTCTGCTACAATAATATATATAATGCCTATAATGCTTCTTTTACATAAACTCTCTGTAACATTATAGAAATACATATACAGAATTAAGTGACACAGGAATGCTAGTTATAAAGATATACTCCGAAATAAGGTAACTATAATTAAATAACTGACAGGAATATTAGGATCAAATGAAACGATTCAGAACTATGATGCTTCACACACAAACATACTCTCTAAGCCAACAAGCCGATACTTAAACCCTTCAATTGAAGTATAAAACTTAAACAAGCAGAAATAAACAAAGTGTATTCACAAAAGACATTCACACACCTACTTTAAGCGTAGATGTACGTTGAGACAGATTAAATGGCTCCTCCACCGCGACACCTTCTATAAAAACCAAGACGGTTAAATACGAGTTGTGAAAGGCCAACGAGTGCCTCACACCTCACAAAATAGGCCATTGTGAGGTCACAATGAGGCCAAGATAAAGGCCTCTTTGTGCGTCATCAGATTTGTGCGATAAAGGGATACGGAGGCTTTCAACAAATTAGTGGTCATTGGACAGGTTTGATTCTTAGCTCTCGGGGCCTTCTCAGATAACAAACACTCGGGCATGTCAATATTTAGTTGAGTTGATTCAATGGACTCGTGTTAGAAAGAACTCAATTTAGAACCTTATTCATTGTTGCTTTGGACCTAACTAAACGCCGATCAATAAAAGAAGGCTTATCTGGCAAATTGGTAAACCTATTTTTGTTCCTACAAATATAACCTTATAGTATATAACCTAATATATAATTACTGACTACATCTTTCGTATGGTATATTCAGTAGGTATGTCGCGACATGTGTTTTCTATGCAAGTAGAACATAAATATGTTTAGATCGCAACATTTTAATGTCTTTGTACTTTTAATGTGCAATCGATTACAATGAAATTATTTAATATCAACACTTGCTACGACTCCAGAGTATCTATAAGCTGCATTTAATTTTGAAATAATTGTTTTGTATTTCGTTTGTTTTGTTTTGTTTTTTATGTATTCGAAATGATTCACATATATAACCAATAATTTGTTATTTTTTATGAGAAATTACTACCGTAGATTTTCACTCTTAAACTTTTGTTGTAATGTAACATCGAATAACGAATAATGAACTTGCGAACTTGTTAGTCACTATACAAAAGTTGTCTGGGAGGTGCTGTGAGTTGACTATGAGCTATAGTCACTTCAAATCGGTCTCATCATCATTACACTCATCATACATTCAAAGGTTTTGTAGTTGGTCGTTATTTCAGTAAACCGGGTCTACCCTGGGGTACCCTGTAAGACTTAGCTAACGGTTAACTTACCACTACGTATGCACAATAAAATAGATGTGAATAGATGCACGATGGATACATTTTTTATTAGTAAATATTGGATGTCGTAGCATAAAAGCTGTATAAAAATTATGATTTCTACATTAACCTAAGGTTGATTGGTAGTGAATGCCATGGGCGTTAAGTCTGCTGATGCTGCGATATACAAAAGGGTATTAAGTTATGCCTAATAATAAAATAAAATATTTTTTTCAAATATAGAAATTCACGGATAAATGAAATACATTTGGGATATATTATTATATTCTATACAACGAACTACTAATGTTATGCGTCTGGTTTCAAGATGAATATATCAGAAAGGAGTTGCACCTAGATATTGAATAAATATTCACGCGTACAGACCGGTTCTTACTAATTGAGGGTGATTAGTGCAGGTGTATAGTGCGAGTAGTGTCCAGTTCTTGTTTAGTGAATTGAGTTCTTAGCCGTCGACCATCAAATATGGACGAACATCGAGAAGAAAAAAGAAGTACTAAAAGAAGTATTAAACATGGTGGTGTCTGAAACGGAAAATATTTTCATGAAGCTAGAAGCTGAACTTGCAAGTCCCAGAAAAGTATGGGTTCGAAAATGAATTAATAGAAGACCCTTTCATGGCGCAATCTACCAACTCTTTTAGAAATTGTCTGCTGAAGATACGATACAATATTACTTTAAAATACAAAATTGCTTGTCCAGACGTGTTTAGTGGCAGGCACGCTGCAAGTGAGGGGGCAGGGAGGACGCGCGCGACGTGGCTACTCGCAATCCACTCGCAATAAATCCGTACACGCTTTTAATCAAATTACTACGCAGACAACTAATCACTTGCATTAATCAGTCGCCGTCCATACTTATTTTTTCCTAATCATTAATCAAAGTGCAACAGTTGTGTGATAACCTGCCTTATCACACAACTGTTTTGTTCTGGGTGAAAATGGTACCCAATAGCTCATGCTTAGCAGTCAGGGTGACTAAACCCAAACCAGTTAAATGAATAAAGGTATTTAAAATTCTAAACAAAAGTCATAGGTTGTAGTGAGACTGGATTTGGGTCATAGCGGCGGTTCCGTATCGATCGCACTGGCTCCGGCTGTAAATTAGACAAGCACATTAGTAGAGTTATTAGTGGTACGGACCCCTGATAAAGCGCGTTACACACTGCGGAGAGTGGCGATGGACAATATAGCTTTAATATAGTTCGAGTATATCTTATGAAGGGGTATTACTAATTTTATAAATGCGTTGCATTCCAATCAGAGATAATTAAAAAATCAACATATCAAATGTAGCCGCGGGCAATAGCTAGTAAAGAAATATTGAATGTTTGCTTGTACTACACATAATAATTAATAAATATTTTAAGACATTAAACACACAACGCCAAACTAGGTTTCTCTCTAGTTCCAAACTAGGTTTTCATTAAACAACTGATACAAATACATATTTAACTCTTTTTTTTGTAAATACATACATGTACAAGAAAAAAAATACTTGCTTTTTTTTCACTCAATACTTAAACCAGCGACATCTGGTTCCTGAAATCAAAAAACACGTTCTCCTGTACGAGTTGTTTTTAATCTATACTTTATGCATCTAAATAGTAACAAAGATACCCATAATGCATTAGGCACTTCATATAAATAGTAACAAAGATACCCATAATGCATTAGGCACTTCGTACGAGTCGACTTTAGAGCGATGCAGAACTCAAACAGGTAGATGCAGAAAAATTAGAAATGTGATTTTGAAAAATATAAATCGTTTTTTTTTAATCTTGCATGTTAGAAAATCATTTAAAGGCAATCTGAACAAGAGGCATTAAATAAAAAAGTTTACAGTTCAGCAAAACTAATAGATATTATAACAAGAGTATGCAGAAAAATATATGTTCAAATATACAGTTATATTTAACTGTAAATTTCAACTAATATTTTAGAAAATGATATTTCTCTTCAATTAATATGGCTAAAAGACTTTTGTAAGAAATACTAATAATAATAGTGTGCTGTATTTTACAGTAATTTTTAATTACTTTTAATATACTCATGATAGTTTTAAATCTTAGTATAATTATACAATTATATAAGATCATCACATGTTTTTAATCGCATCGCATATGGCGGTGGAACCATAGCCTAACCCGAAAGGGTTGTCGGTTATTGGTTCGTATAACCGCTACGGCGCACACAAGCACATGCTCACACATAATGAGTACCGTTGCGTGTGTGCGTGTGTGCGCCAACTAACCCTTCCTTATACAACCAGTCCGATAGGGAGCTGACACTGCAATGAGAGGCAGCGGGAGCGACTTATTATTACAGGTAGTAATTTAAACCAATATGACTGATGTTACCGAGAATCACTAGCTTTTATGTGCACCTACAGCAAAGCCCCCAACCCGCACTTGGCCAGGGTGGGGACGAATGGCCTTAACCGTCTCCTGAGAGGAGACCCGAGCCCCGCAGTGGGACATTATGGGTCGTTAATTGTAAAATATTGATAATTGAACAGCGAAGTATGTTCTGTCAATTCCCGTTGAATGTTTCCCAATTATATGACTTATGTCGGATAATGGTCTCAAATTTATATGTACTTATATTATATATTACGCTATTGTGAGTAGTCTAAATAAGTCCTCTTATGGATATATGAAATGCATTTTGTATAGTCGTCCAAATGTTAATTCAAAAACAATAATTCAATCCGAAGTAGAAAAGCTAGAATACTATTTTCTATGATCCTGATAAACACCTCCTTTAAAACACGCATTTAAGAACCGGACTGCACTGTATTGTAATAATTCCAAATTTGCACATCCGTCCCATCAGGAAAAATTTAATGCCCAATAACTGGCCGGCTTGACTATAAGTTAGTAAGTGTCTAATTACTGTAAACCAATAATATATTTATTTATTTATACTTTATGCACTTTGTATATCGGCGGGCTTAATGTCTAAGGCATTCTCTTTAAGTCTATCTTAGGGTGTTGTAGAAATCTTATAGGCAGGTGCACAGGGTCACAGTGATTGCCGATGCCTGTTGCTTATTATTCACCTAAAAAATCCATCATGACAAGAAAATATAGGTAAACCTCAAGCGGAGAGTACAAGCCGTCATAAATCATGTGTTGCTCTCCTCCTTTATAAGGATAAACCAACAACACTATCACCCAAGAATCACAATCATCTCGGCGCCGACAAACATGGTCGCGTGGGCGCGCACACGGCGAGAGGGCTGGAGGGCGCTGAAGGGCGCGGGAGGGCGTGGAGAGCGCTCGGCCCGACACCTCCGCACAAAGAACCACGCCGCGCGACGCTAATAGCTAGTTTCACACTACTACTGTGAACACTCAGCTTCGCTTGCATATCGGCAAACATTATACTCATTATGAACAACAATATAATCACACACATCTGACATACGACAATCTAATCCCAAACTAGGCAGGGCCTGTACTATGGTGTGTTGATGGAATAAATACTTATATTTTTCTAAATACATACATATGATTGGTAAATTACACTCTGACACAGAACAAATAATGGTGATCATCATGTCAATTGTCTCGTGGGTGGTAATCAAAGCCACGACCTACGGCTTGGCAGTCAGTGTGACCAGTAGACCCAACAGACAGATGAGGTACTTAAATCAAACTGGCGAGTTCTTAATACAATATTTAAGGCTTTTAATGTCCGCCATTACATGCCACTAGAACACACACAAGTAATTTAAATATTTTCACACATACACAGACGCTTCTGGTCCTGAACTAGGTACAGACTTACAATTTCAACCGACTGATAATATCCTTAAAATACGCAAATCAACATTTACACGATTTAATTTCTCAACAAATATCGAAACATATTTCATAGAAAAAATGAGGCCAAATCTGCGACCCAATTCAGCCACAGCATCCCAAACAAACCCATTTTTTCTTAGCATTTAACAAACCAACAATAACTGAAAATAAAAACCTAACTCAAATCTTAACTGTCTAAGTTTAGGGTTTAAATTTATTTAACCGCTAAAAGCTTCCCTTGGTTCTAATTAGCCTGAAAACGAAACTATCCGAGGGGAAAGTAACTGTAGACTTTGTGTGGATAGTGATAGAGTTGAGATTAGTGTCTGACGTGATCGACAATAATAGAGGACACTCGACCTCCCTGAGGTGCGAGATTTCCCGCGGGTATTATTACTTTTAGTGTAAAGAGTCGCGAACAATTTGTACACAGTATTAAGAAGGTCATATTGTAGTATGGCCACACCGAGCCATGAGGCATCAATGTAGTGTGGTGCGTTCCGTAGATGAGGGACTAGCACAGCTCCTTGTGGAGGGATGGTAACACAGGGCTAGCGACAGTAAACATTTAAGAGCAACTATGCTTCATAAGACTATTTCAGTTCTTTTTATCGCAGTTCGATTTGTATTGACATATTTTAATAATGTAAATGTGGTAGAGCATAGTGTACCTGTGACGTAATTTAAGGATCAATCACTAAAATTCAATAAATGATTGATTGATTAATTGAATAAATCAATCAAGTGTATCTTTCGTAGAATCAAAAGTCGATCTGCACGGAGTAAGATTCAGTAGTCTATTTCTTCACGGTTAAAAACCAGTAATAACGATAATTACTGACATAAATTACTTTTTAAAAGCAAACCTTTATGTCAATTCGAAAGAATTCGCGAGATTCCTTAAGTAAATCATTATTAGTATTTTTTTAACAAAAAAACTAAAAAGTGATCATTTTAAAACTTGAGCAATTGTGTGCTTAAGTTTTTATGAAGCGTTTATTCAGTAGTTTGTAAGAGACAGCACTCCATTTAAAATTAAAATGTGCCACTTGCTATGCCAACTAAGTTCACAAATATTCCGAGTCAATTGTGTTGGAGTGTAGCTCTGAGTAGTGTCTGTATGTGTTATGTAAGTATGTGGTGACTTATATTTAGATTCGGTAAAGATAACAAAGCAATACACACTCGGTATTATCTATGCTATTTACTCAAGTTATGTATAGACCTTTATATGTAGGCATTTAGATGAACAAAATAACAAATTGAAAAAATACGTTTTATTTATACTATTTTTAAATAACACAATGTCAAATATTGCCTCTGTAGCGCTTACACTTGTCCATTTACTGCCTCTGTAGCGCAATGGTAGCGTATGTGACTGCTGTACTTGAGGTCTTGGGTTCGAATCCCAGGTCGGACCGAATGTTTGCAGGATCTGCAAATATTTGTTTCGGAGTTTGGGTGTTTTCTATGTATAATATGTATGTATTTACAAAAAAAAAGTATTTATACATTTATATCAGTTGTCTAGTACCCAGAACACAAGCTCTGCTTAGCTTGGGACTAGATGGCGTTGTGCGTAAGAGGTCCAAAATATTTATTATTATAAATATAATTTAAAAGATTTCGTTTGTTTACTTTCATGCAAATAAGATAATCATAGAAAAAAACACTGTGTGTGTATAATATTTACAAACAAGGTAATTCATAAATTTCTATCACAATTTTTTAAATTTTCGTTTAATTGAATTGAACGGGGTACCCACATTGTTGCAGATAGATTGATTTCTTATGTGAATCTTATCTAGTATCTGATCAACTCACACTCAGCTTCTACACTAGCTTAATTTATATATGCATATATTGAAGTTAACCGTGTTGGGTATACAATTAGTTAAACTATAGCTTGATCTAGCTACTTATGTTTTATTGTAAACCTGTTTGTTTTTCCTAAACATTAAATAACTACCATCACAAACAATACACTTTAACCAAGCCTCTCAAATATTTTCTTAGCTGTAACCAAACATTTCTGTTTTTAAAAAAGAAAACCATTTTAAGCAACAATTAAGTAGGTACTCCTCCTCCTACTTATCACAAGTACCTATACGTAGTAACCTCATCGTCCAAACGTTTTGTAATACCAAATTAAACCCACTCTCTCTTTGTAAATCCACTTCCGAACCCACACGCAAAACCAAAAATGGTAAAAGTTCATTTTCGTCATAATAAATTATGAAGATACTCCAAGCAGAGGCGAAACGAAATATCGAAGTATCATGCCGGTCAATAACAGACCGGTAACCAGTTAACAAATATAACAAAGTTTGGCTGTAAGGATCATTTTGATCTACGAATTCTCATGATAGGTTCTCACCCTCCTGTATTAACTAACGAACAGCCTTGAACAGTTCACTGCTGGACATAGGCCACTTCTTGGAAAAAGGGGTTTTGGCCTACCATACCAGCCTGGCTATATGCATTAGCATATAGCCAGGCTGGTATGGTACTACTAATGTAGTTCTTTCAGGGTCAGGGTTTCTTTCCAGTTTTCCTTCTTCTGATAGTGCTGTCGTCCTTCGTTGTTTTGCTCCCTCAGGTATCTCTTATGATACACATTGGGTAAAGAGGCGTGGTGATATTGTATCACAATTTTTCACCACACGGATGATAAAAATATGTACTATAAGTACAATAATATCTGATTACCTTACCTGACATAGAAAAATAGTATAAATAAATAAATATTTCGGACGTCTAACACACAACGCCATTTAATCCCTAACTAAGCAGAGCTTGCATTATGAGTACTAGACAACAGATATAAATATATAAACACTTTTTTTCTAAATACATACATATTATACACAGAAACACCCAAACGCCGAAACAAATATTTGCGGATCATACAAACATTTGGGGTCTCGGGAATCGAAACGGAGACCTCAAGCACAGCAGTCGCATACGCTACCATTGCGCCAACGAAGCAGTGGAAACTCGATGAGGGAGTCGAAAATAAGCACAATTATATTTGACTATTTGTCAAGTGACTAATGTTCCCACTGCCTGAGTGTATTTCACATATCAGCAACATTGTTACTAGAGCACAAGCTCCGCAGTTTGAGTTCAGATGTCCGTGTGTGAGATATGTGAAGTTAAACACGTACTGCCTACAGGCAGCTCCAGTGAACGATTACGTAACAAATGAGCTGTTAGTCACTACACAGCTACATAACAAATAAGTATCAATGAGAGGGGCCATTACCCAATATTCGCGTAATATCCCCATTACATATCAAAAACTCCAATAAAAAACCGTACTTGTTCATATTTCAGAGTGGAGAGTGTTTCATCCCCCTCGCTCTCAGGAGTTAGTATGTATTCTCTATCCTTGTTTTACTCGTGACGTATTATGATAATACTCCCCCGGCGAATATAAATTGGGCTGTTATTTACATTGAGTTGTTTAACGGTAAGGCATGATCTTATTATGTAGATTATATTAACGCTTATAGCGCTTAATCGTCTGTAATGAATTTGTTCTCGTCGTTGTTGTACGATAGACTGGCCATTTCGGGATGATGTAACACTCCACAAGGGTAAAATATGAATAAATTGAACGTAGGTCTAAAAGTTTAGTTTTTACCAGTGTCTTTACACTTAGGTTTTCCTAATTTGTACTCTATTACTTGTATATCATGTATTACACTATAAAAATAAAAACCTTGCCATTTTTGCAATAGCTGATCTTTTGGTAATACAACTCTTTGCACTGAATTACGTTTCTGCTCTATATTGGGTGGAGCAGGTGACGCCCTATATCTTTCTGTTCTACGGCATCGTTTGAATTCATAGACTTCTCTTAGGGTGATAAGTTTGAGTAACTTCTCAGATTTTATACTCGGTAGGAAGGTCTAGGGCAAAGGTATAAAGGCCATAAATCTTTTTGACCACTCTAAGTGGTATCAATATCCTCTGATAGGAAAAAAGAATTGAATTTTGAAATGTTGTTTGTAAATATGACAGAAAATATAAAACTAATCAATATGTATGTCACCCGAATAACTGAGTGATTCTATGTGCATCTATTAATTGGCCTTTAACGAATCTTAAGTGAAACTTATTAGTATAACATTAAAAGAACACATACTCAAGTTCTATAAATAACTTGTTCTTGCGTCGTGAAGGTCTCAAGTACAGTACTCTATTCAAGTACAATATTGTAAAGTATAGAATAGGTACTGAGTATAGTTTAGTATCGCAGATGAAGTGACACGGCTGCTGTGGCGGGTGTCGCCTCCACCAATCCAAAGTATCACATTACGTAGTAATTGTCGCGTCCCGAATATCAACAGTATCGTCTAAACGTTTGTTTTCACGCGCCGACAAAACGCACCCCGAAAAATCTATACCTCACCCCCTGTATCACACCCCTGCGCCATCCCTCGCCTCACACCCCACTCGTCCGCCCGACACACTCCACTTTTGGACTTTTTAACCCAAGATGGCTTAATTTTCTTCTCGCAACGATTATTCTGCGTTTCTTAAAAAACTCCATTAGAAAGGTGCTCAACGGGGCGTCGCGACGAGGGGTGGGTGAGCGTGGGGGTTAAGGGCCGAATGTACCGGGATTAGCATTTAGCAGGTTTTCGTGGACAATGCGTGATGAAGTATTTGCGAGACGAGCGTGGGGTTATCACGGAATGCGCTTTTGTTTACGATCGTGGCGCAGTCTTAAATTGTTTCATTGAAGAGGTCCGAATATCTCACGAGTCTCAGAACTGCTCACGTATCTATAACTATCGTATAAGAGACGTCGTGTTTAATTATTGTGTTTTGGTTTCATACGAATTAACTATGGACAATGGTTTCCTAGAGCTTGTTAAGTATGTATAAGACAACAAACAATCTTTTTCTTAACACTACATTTTTTTTCTTAATACTTTAGTACTTATATATCACAATGTAATACACCAAGACGTGATTCGGAGGTGACGTTAAGCAGTCGGTCCCGGTTGTTATCATACGATAACAGTCGGCGGGTTTAAAAACATCCAACGGCAAGATTACGTAGCCACAACGTATTCTTACCAGTCCCCAACCCGCATTTGGCCAGCGTGGGGACGTATGGCCTTAACCCTCTCCTGAGAGGAGGCGCGAACCCAGCAGGTGGACATTATGGGATGATGATGACACCAAGACACACAAAAATAATTGGGATCATAACATAGGTAATTATTTGTTGTAGGATGGAATCGAACCATCAACCTCTAGCTCAGCAGCCATCATCGTTATAAGTCGTACATTGTACCAAATTTAAATAGATGTTTTCGTATTATTACACCACAGTTTCAGACATAAATCACGAAACTTATATTTAGATATGTTCACATGACACGTATTATGAACAGCCTTTAATGGTCCTGGCTGCACTTAGGCCTCTCTTTAAAAAGGAGGTTTTGGCCACCTGTACTACGCTGGCCAGACACGCTGATCAGCGGTGGCGACACTCCGTTTAAATCCATCAGCACACTTACAAGCCAAGACACCACAAAGCCATGTTCACTTAAAAGAAAATTTCAATAATTCCTTACTTGCACACTAGAACCAATCCTAGAACGTATCACACTGTTTGCTATCTAGCGTGGAGCCACACTAAACTAAGGTATAATAATAATAAACCCAATGTTTACGTGACTTCGTGACGTGAACTGCCGTGAGCTTAATCCCTAAAGGTAATATGGTGTTGGCATTCGGGGTATTCATCTAATTAAGAGAGAATTGCGCCACTGTCGCACAACGTTGGAGCCACACCAACTGGCTTGGGTTCTTGTATCATTTCATAATATAACAGTGAGTTTAGATTCCTTGATACATGTTTTTCTATTCCCGTGAGTAAGCGACTGAGAGAATCGTTAAATGCTTGTTGTTTTAAGACATCAAGGAAATGTGAGGAAAATCGATTTTCAATGGGTTCTTGTTATCCTCAAAAGGCTCTAATCTTGTAAGAATAGTGAAAATGTAGTTACCAGCTTATATTTTTGATCAGTTGCTGACAAACAAATAATAATTTGTGAACCACAAATTATTAATTACATATAAAATAAAATATATAATTTTTTTAATAATCTCACAATAATTTGGAAACATTCTGATGGTTTTATCACTGTAATCTTCTTATGTTCAAATAAGGGTCTTTGCATATTCGTTTATTTCATAATGACTTACCTTACCTGACTCCCCCTATTTAGGTACACGTACACCTGGTACGTGTATCTAAATAGAGTCATTACATATCGGTTTATCTCCTTTATTTGATTTCTTCTCCTTTTATTGGAAGTCTGCCTACTAGCTGTAAGCATGCAATTTTAAATCATCTTATATTTTTTCAACCGTACGATTTTTGAAAAGTTCCTGTCTGAAAAGCCGCTTTGAAAAATCCCGAGTGGCATCCATTTGGCCATAGAGTTTTCACAGTTAAGGCACAAGGCGAAGCGACGGAAGCGCCTCGAGGCAGGCGCTTATTGTTAATTAACTACACGACACCGCGATCGCACACCTAGGCTCCGAGGCACACCCGGAGCCAAACATCATTTTTTGAACTGTTACCTACAAACCTGATGATGATATGATTAGTAAGTCCTGTGAGAATCTATGATATTTATAGTAAATAGTAACGTTACGAGAATTAGGTATTTAGAAACAAAAATTACTTTGCGAAGTTGTCTTTTAAAAAGAAAAAATCCAACAGTTTGACTCAAGACAGTAGAACCACGTTGTAGTTACGTATTTCTGACCTTTTAATGGTCACACTGTGACTGGATCCTCCACCAGGACAAGGAGGTGTTTGATGAACATAATCGTTATTTCTGTGTCTCGGTGTGGTTTATCTGTGATCAATGTATGTATATGTTCAGAATAAGTATATAGTATCTGCGGTCTCATTAGCATAATGTAGGCCCTGCTTAGTTTAGGATGGGATGGCCCCCCGGATCCCTCCCGTCTCTGGCGCAGAGTGGCACACCGTGTGGTTTTAGTCGGTTCGATTCCGACACACCGCCCCGCCGCAAACCTCGGTGGGTTGAAGGTCCGAGGGGGTTTCCACAGGTAAAAAAAAGGGTCAGATGGCCCCGTCTAAGATGTATGAGGTTGTTATTATGTACTGGTGTATTATTTAAGTAGTAACTCAGTGTGTCCCAGGACTATACTCCAATCGCCTAGCGTCTTTGTATGAGGTGGAAGTTTTCTTATAGCTGCGCCGGCTTCGCAGTAGAGGCAATGAGAGCGTTTAATGAGGCCGCCCCGGACAGGCGCGCCTCTAATTGATTAACTGTTCCCGGCACACAATCCCCAGCTTCCAGCTCCGCGCTGAGATGAAGGAAACTCTAATTAAGATCACTAAAGATATCTCTGCACAACTATTTCAGGAGTTCTTTTTTAATTTGTATTTAGTAGAGAGGTGTGTTTTTAATGTAAGGTTTGCTTCGGCTGATATGAGCGGGCTCAATCTAAATGAAACCATGATCTGACGAATCTTGACTTTGGACTACAAAGTTTTGAACCTGAAATTCTCGGTGGCCAAGTAAAGAACAAATAAAAGTGGAAGATGCCCAACCACAACAACAATTTCAATTCAAGTTGTTAATAGTAAATGTTTGCTCTCATTAGTTTATTTTACCTAACGATAACTTAGAATCAAATTATCTCAGAAAAAAAACCAAAACGGTCACCCATCTACAATTTGACCATGTCGAAGGTTCCTTAACTTCACATATAGTTTACTATCACTATTCAAGATGCGATGGATATTCTTTGCATACACAGGGCGCTGTGTACGAGGAATATCCATCATCCAAACTAAGTTGAACTAGTACTATAAAAGCTAGATCAAGTGATAGAATACTAATATACGTTTTTTTTGTAAATACACACACATTGTACAAAAACAACAGCCTAACTTCATAACAAATATTTGAAAATCAAACAAACATTTGGTCCGGGAATCGAACTCGAGACCTCAGGCACAGCAGTCGCGTTCGTTACCACTGCGCCACCGTGGCAGTTTTTATGTGTTTTGTATTATTTATAGGTTTCATTTCATAACATAGTCAGGTGACTATATACGGTACCGTTATATTGTTTTGGTTAAATTAGGTCTTCAAGTTCCACTCAAGCTCGTCTCTGAGCTCCTTATTGACACTCGACAGTCTCTCAGCGCCACGACGAGATAAAACATCCCAATTTATGCTCAGAGCGCCTGTAGGTACTATTTATGTGTTATGTATTAAATATATATAAGTGTTTGATGAGTGAAATTAATGGAAACAATGTTTGTCAAAAGTGAAATAGATCTTATGTCTAACGCGAAAAGGCTTAGTTTGTTAGTGAACAGTTAAAAACTAATTATTCTTAGTTTTCATGAAACATTTAAGTAGGTAATTTTATTTCAAATTGTTGAACATTTAATACATAGATGTCACTATTCATTTTTGTAAATCGTTAAATTTCTAAAAATTAATATTGAAGGTAAATCGTTTTCTGAGAATTATGCGTATTTTGAATTAGAGTCTAAAATAATCTAGGCATCAAATTCAGGAATATTAGTAGGTACGCTGCACCCTTTAAGACACCCCCCAGAATCAGGGGGAGGGTTGGACTCTAGATAGTTCAACACCGGTTTATTTACAGGCTTCGATATAAATCTATTAGAACCATATCATTAGCGCCGAAGCACTGCCCACTTTGCTACGTTGAGCACAGTTGACTACACCAATCTGCAGACGTACAGACTTGACACCAAACAGCTAGAATCCACTTTACATACATCCATAATAATCTATAGAACTATGGAGAATTAATCTTGTTGGCTCGTCCTGCAAAGTAATGTATTAATCATGATAATTCGCACAGTAGGACTGATAAACTGGGTCACACAAATGGGTCGACATTGGCACTCATTTATAGATAGTAAATTGTCCGAGGAGGCGAGGAACGCGGCCGCACAGCTCCGACGTTAACTGTTAATGGTTAATTACATGGTTCTAGGTTTTGACCTTCTTTGTATTGCTAGAACATGCGGAGTATTTGACTGATATGATTAAAGTTATATTCGAGTTTTATGTTGGAAGTAAGGTTGTCATGATTTTTCATTCAATAAGATACGTTGCTGAACTAATGTGCTGTACTGTTGTTGCTTTGGTTAACAATACAGCACAGTGCAGTAATTGAAAGGTAGTACTTTTCCCCTAGAATAGAGTTTTTTGAATGAACGTAATGTAATGTATCATGACAACTTGCAGTACCTACTGTCAAACCAATAGATATCAAACAACATTGGTTGCAGGAGTAGTTAAAACATTTTGTAAAAGTTCTTGAAAAAATTGAGAAACTAAGCATACACCTCTTCTGTATACAAGGTAACGAATACAGTCAAACCAACTTAGATACCCCACATAGTTTTATTTCCATTGCGAAGAATAGAGCTACATAATCATAAAAGTGCGAAATATCTACCTGTACACAAAACAACACGTCACATTCACCTCGCCCCGACACTCTATATCAAAAGAAAATTTATTGCCATCCTCGAGAATATGTCTCCGCGTCTGTGTTTGCGTGGAGGGTATCTTCACAAATATTGTGTGTGTGTGTTTACGAGGACATCAAAGCTCGCCGCCGGCGTGAATGCCAATTGGTTTTTTTTATCGCTTTCTCTAGACTTGTGATAGCATCCCTTCCCACTTCAGGCCCCTCGAAGTGTTCCTGATATCTTAATGCCAAGTCTTACTCGGTGAGTTTTGTTACATGTTCTGGTTCTGGTACGTGAGGGGGGTCTTGATAATATTTGTTGCGTAACATATTGGGCCGGTAAAGTTTTCAAACTGTAACTTGAGTTATTTTAGTCTAGAAGACTAAAATAACTCAAGTTACAGTTTGAAAAGCTTTTTAGTAGTTCATTATAATATTTTTTTTTTCCAGGAATCACAAGTGGGAGTAGGGGTCGATTCCTCTCATGCAAATTATTTTATATATTAAAAATTACATTAATATATTTGGCAACAACAAATTAAATTAGTTAATCATTCAAATACAGCAAACAAGGCCGCTTGTATTCGCTCGCGGCCTTCCGTACGTCACACAATACAACCAATATCACTTGATCCCAGAAACATTCAGTAACAACGCAAATCTGCGAACATTTACACGAAAAACAGGTATCAAGAGAGCTCGTACACAGCTGGTTTTATAACAGTATTGGGGTCTGACCAAAATAACTTGACATCTCTAGTTTTAACCGAAACCTGCTTTTGGTCTTATTCGGTTAGTGATGCGGGAAGAGGGGTAGCTCTTTTAGTCGTGGTTGTGGTGGGCATAGCAGCCGCGTGTATTAGTGCTCACTTCACACGTACTACAAAGGTCGCTAACTGCCTGCTATTAACACTGCTCGACCCCCCTACAATGTCACTAGGGATGTACCTAGGCCTTATATTTATTTGGTTTCGAATCGAAAGTTAGTACCTAACCATATCGATTAATTGAGAGGTGATGTCGCAGGTAACGAACATCAGATTTTATAACGAATATATTCCTATCGTTGACGAATGAACCAGAACAGTTTTGATAGCATAGTCTTTCTATATCTTTGTTAATGATAATAAATGCTGAAATATGCCGAAGTAGAAATTGTTAAGTAATTAACTAAAATTAATGAAGAAATTGTCGCCAATTGTACTTCTCTAACTGTATGTTAACCTAGGAATGAATCTGGTGTACAATAAAGTGATCTATTGTTATTATTATTAATTAATTTAAAAAAATAAGACTTATGATCTCTTTTAAAGTAGACGTATTATTAAGAAGCTCATTACTGTGCTTTAATAAGATGAATGCTTACTTATTATGCGACCCATAAAGGACTGCTTTTTTATAAAAATACACGATACAATAGCTAATATTCATAAACTATGGTGTTTTCCAGTCAAATAACTTTTGAATGTTTCGTTTTTAGAGCTCCGTACCTCAAAAGGATAAAACAGAACCCCTACATGATCATATTGTCCCTCTGTCTGTCAAGACCATTGTTCTCAGGAACGCGTAAAGATATCAAGCTGAAATTACTCAAGTCCATTGTTCCTTAAAGCAATAAAAAAATCAAATTTCAAAACCAACGCAATCAAAAGAAAAGGTCTTAGTGCAGCAAATTTTTGCTACTGGCAAGGGAATCAATACCAACAGGGTTTCTTCCGTGCACTCAGAATATTAAAAGTTGGTATTAAGCAACGTCTTATAGCACAAATAAAAGTAAAATTGTGTAAAGCTAAATTTTTATTGACATCATATATTGTACGGAGCCCTCGGTGCGCGGTATTTTTTTTATAGTTATAACGAATAGCAGAGATATGTAGATTGCATGGATTCTTTTTCAAGTCAATTATAAAATCAAGGCTATCAACACAAAAAATTGTCTCTAAAGACATAACAACGGTATCAGTTAAACCAAACCAATCAGCGCTAACCTCTTATCTCGTGCCATCAATTTTCTAATCAATCACAAATTGTCACTCCCGAAAATGATTCAATCAACAAAAATAAAATAATCGCTAAAAGAAAATACTTGCGACGAGCATTAATGCCCATCCCTAGGCGCACCGCCCGCGGCTACCGCCTCCAATCAACCGAAACAACACCCTGCTACCTACATAGTAAGATCTTAATTCCATTGTTCACTTATCTCATTATTTTTCTCCACGACCTTAAAAGAAATTATACTCTAACTGTAAGGTGTTAAGTCATACAGTTGAGTATATCACAGCTTTGTATTTTGTCAATGATTTCGGGTAGAACAAGGGCGCGCGCCCCAATGTGCCGATATTTTGTACTGAGCTTGTGTAATAACTCAACAGATACAATCCACTCATTAATTACGAGTCGATTAATTTATTTGTTGCTTAGATTTATATTATAATCATTTAATTATTGTTTCATAAATGATTTTTTTTCGAGTTGCCTGTACTTAATAAAATAACAGTGTCTTAATGGGTACCGAACCCCATTATCTTTTGACTGTCTCGTTGACGCAGTGGTAGTGTACAAGACTGCTGTGAATGAAGTCTCAGGTTCGGTTTCCAGGTCGGACCAAATATTTGAATGGTCAACAAATATGTATTTGAATCGAAATTTGGTGTTTTCAATGTATAAATATGCATGTATTTACAAAGAAGTGAATATTCGTAAAATATTTATATCAGTTGTCTAGTACCCATGATTAGTTTGGGATGGCGTTGTGAGTTAAAATTTCTGAAAATATTTATTTTATTTTATTGTTTGCCTTAATGGTTATCGAACCCCATATATTTATTTTCGTAAGTTTAAATATATGTGTTCAAGACTGATGGTCTCTCTTGAATTAATTCATAGCCACCATGACCAGCACCATTAGCAGCCTTTACTAGCCCACTGCGAGACATGAGTCTCTCCGTAGAAAGGATCATTAAGAAGTTTCTATTCTCTTGCCAGTGATGTTGTTCTCAGACACTAGAAATCAGGAAACTTAACCTACATTTGTATTTCCCACACACATACCTACTTATTCCTAAATTTACAAAAATATTGAATTTTAAAGACAGGAATTTCATAACCTTTGTAAATTAAATTAATTAAATAAATATTTCGGACATCTAACATACAACGCCATCTAGTCCCAAGCTAAGCAGAGCTTGTGTTATGAGTACTAGACAAGTAATATAACTACATATATATTGTTTTTGAAAATACATACATATTATACATAAAAATACCCAAACACCGAAACAAATATTTGCAGATCATACATACATTTAGTCCGACCCACAAATCAAACACGATACCCCAAGTACAGCAATCGCATACACTGTCACTGCGTCACCGAAGCATTTTTTAAGCATGTTATTTTTTGTAAACAAAGTGTGTAGGACTGAGTCACGTATAGTTCCAAATGCAGAATCCTCGATCTAAATAATATGTGAATGGTGCTTAATAATATTTACTCTTTAACTGTACACGACTTGATCCCACTTACGTTAAAGGGAATTAAAGGTGAAAAAATATTTTTGCCAATGAAGGCTAATGAAACATGTTTAATGAATTAGAGACAAGGAAGCTACAGCCTGTACCTACAGGTCAGGATTGCATACTTGTGACTTAACCTAACTGCAGACTCTAAGTTCGAGCCCTTAACTATGAATTTAATCAAACACAACAAATATAATTTAACAAATAAATAGAACGCAGATATAGAAGCGCTCAACAGGACGCTGCCGTTTTCAATAAATACATAATCGCCAACAAAACGCGTTTAACATAATAACATAATGTTGATAATTATGAGGAAACTGTACAATGAGGGGGGCGGAGTTAACCCTTCGCTGGTACTTATCCCATTGAACATAATGTTACGACTCAACAACAATCAGTTGTTGAGTCGTCCCAAAATATTGTGACACGGGCCCACCTTGTTGCGGGCTCACAATGGACTAGATCGGGACGCAAGGCGCTCACTATTGTCGAACGCTATTGTTGCATTTAAAGAGTATTTTTGTTATTTAAATTCTTCGAGTTTCGTGGTTTCTTATTCCGTTTCGAGTATAATGTGAGAATTTAACAGCGTGATAGGGAAATCTTGAATGTTTATATTAACAAATATTGTGTTGTTAACTGAAAAGATTTCATAAAACATAGTCTACACAGTATGCAATGAAGATAACAAACTATTCACTTACATTTCTTTTCGTAACCCTTGGGTTACGTATCTAACATGAAAAATCTGCGATATTTTTTTATTGAATCTATAAAGTTCTGTGTGGTCTGTGTTCGTAGGCGTGTTAAGCAACAGATAATACTGCTGTACTGCTACCTCTCTGTAGTAGTGTACTGTAACATTGGTAAATGCAAACGATATGTCAATATGTATGTATATTATTATAAACCAATATTTTGACCAAACCGTATAACTATAAGAAAAAAAGCCTCAAATATGAAATATTATATTTTTTTAAGCCGCAGATTGACTAACTAGACTTTTTTTAAATATTTTAGTTAAAAACCAAATGTAGTGTTTAATATTTTGGGGTACGCTGTTACTGTAATGGAAGGAGTGCACTAGTCAAATAATTAACAAGAAAATATTGTTGTTTCAGAGTTCCAGTCCTATTTTTTTTACAACCCATTAAAAACTAGTCTGTCAATGTTGCTTATAGAACTACCTAAATATATGTCATCATCTAACCAAATGTTGGACGTAGCAACAATTATTTGAAGTACATAATAACTTGAGGACTGTTCGCAACTTTTTCTGTATGTTTCGTGGAATGGTTTGTTTATGTTGCCTACTGTGCAGGATTCAACAACAGGGTAGACAGCTTAAAAATTTCAAGTGGGTGTGGGTCCGGTACGATTAATATGTGTTTATAGGACAGATAATTGGATAGTTCGCCCTAATATCTACCGACAAAAGAAAGGTGATAGCAAATTCGATTTAAAATAAATTTTGAATTCTTTGTAAAAAGACTTTAGTAGATAATTAGGGACTCATCTTAAATTTTTTGTTGACCTTTTGAATATTCGAAAAAAATAAAAAGAAAACAAAGGGTATTAATATAAGGTATGCTTATTCAGATAACTAGTAATTCTAAAGAAATACCAGATTCAATAAAATCAAACTGTACAGATGTATATCTGGCTTAGCTTCCAGTTTTGACTTCAGAAATAGCAATGGAAGTTGGTTTTTACTTACTCATTCGGTTTAAAGTAAAAAAACGAAGTTGCTAAGCACCAGTTTCGTCTGGAACAGGGCTCATGACCCAGCATAACTTTCTCTGTATAAAAATATAAAGTATTTTAATCAACTGATAGTCGTCCCTTGTGGCGACTAATCTCAACACTCATTTGCGTTATTTTATAGTTTGAACAAAGCAATTAAACAACAAACGCGTGTGCAAAGTATTCGTAGGCAATCATGATCGGTATGAAGGTAGGCGCTTCCATCAAAATACTTGCAATAAAATTTCAATTACCTTGAACCGCATGGACTTAGTTTGCATCTCAAATTATAAGAGGTCTTTTGTTAGTGGATTAGCCGGCAAAATGCGGAGGGCACGCGGGCCTGACACCCGCCGTAATTGAAATAACTCCTCGCATTAGACGGTATTATAACCACCAGCTTGCGTTGACACCATTCACCCCCCTCGCTGGTTCACGAACGTTACGAGCGCGGGTTAATAATTAGAGTTTGCAAAGTTCCGGGTTAGCTGGTCGGTACGGTATGGTAGTACATTCTTAGAGGATTACAAGTTTAGTGTGACATAGGGTTCAATTAAGTAACCCCTCAGTCGATTGGATATGAATTTATTGGTGTCATAGAGTACTCGGTAATGCGGTCGGTGGAATGCGAACCATTTCGGTCTTCTGGCTGTTGAGGAGCAGACTATTGCTCATTTAGACACCAGTTCGATAAGGGTCTGGTTAAAATTAATACCGGTGACATTAATTTGCCATTAGAATGTGAGTTGAATTGTCGAATTCCAGATCAGGCAAAGTGTTATCTACTTATTAGCTTTGGAAATTGTAGCAGGAAGCTTTGCAATTCAATGTTGTTCAATTAATTTTTCATGTAAATATTAATTGAGGTGAATACAAAGTCGGTCTTAACGGCGGTGGTCACTCAGAAATTCTGGCTTTTTGTGATTTCATAGCTTAGTAGAAAAGTTTACATATTATTTTACATTAAAAACAATTTTAACAGAACTTATGGTAGTTGAACCTCGAATGCTTTATGTTTTCTTTGATTTAATTCATCTTATAACTTGGCCTGATATTTCACTGTTATCACTGGTCATTTTCTGAAAAAGTGGAAAAAAAACTAAAATTAAGGCTAAAAGTAAAGACAACTTCACTAGGAGTAGTTTTTACTTTTAGCCTTAGTTTGTTACCGATTACTAAATCGGTAACAAGCTCTACTTTCACATGCTAATACTGACTACTCTGAAAAAAGTACTAAGAAAAATAAGACGATAGGAAGATCTGTGGTCTCCGTGTCAATCTAAGAACATTTAGGATTTCTCACAGGTTCATTCATTGTCGACTGGCTATAAAAATCATGCAAATATAAAAAAAATCAACGCATTAAGGTGTGAGCACACCACACTCAATGCCTCGGGACCAGGAGTGCGAGGACGTGTCCGGAATCGTAATACGGTGTTTACAGCGAGGTGGCAAGATGGCCGACTAGCTCGAGGGCCCGCTAATGAATGTGGCGCGGGTTAGCGGGCAAATTAATACATATTTTGTGTCAGTTTGCACGTGACCACTGCACTTTACAGAAACGACAGTGCATGGCGCTATGCATCTTACAAACATACCAATTGATACTGTTTTCTTTGATTTATATGTAATGGGTAACTGGTTCTCTTTGCAACCCTAAGAACTAATATTATAATGTGTGTACGGGTGGATCAAAAATTGTTCTTAATTTGTTAATGTTCAAAATATTAAAACAGAAGCGGTAAAAGGATTACTTTTATTTATCTTTTTCTCGCCGTTATCTTAGTATCTTTAGATACTAGAGAGAATTTAAATTTAAATCACTAGATCCCTTAGAGTTTAGATATTTAAATTTTGTACTCCAATAAAATGTCCGAATGAAAAGCTTGGTACTAAATGAAATAATTAAAATAATAACCTAACTTGTTCACCTGACCTAATTTCCTGAATCAAAGAGGAACGCCAATATTCACAATAATTACCACTCACACAGGCCAGCTGACGAGTTGATAAGTTGACGAGGCGAGGCGCGCTGATAGGAAATAAAATAATCACGATGACTCATTACTGCTCAACTCCTTGTTAAGTCTCATTTCAGTTGACGGCTCTGTCAGTTGATTGACTCGAGTGGGGCCCGCCTCAATTAAATCCCTTGCTAACATTTCTATTAATTAAACGAAGGAATTTGATACGAATCGACAATAGAGCTCCGTCTTATTGACGCTATTAGAGAAGGCTAAACATTTTTGTGTTTCATTATGTTTGACATGTAATTGGTGGATAGGTGGTATGGACTGTTTTTATTATTTCGACTTATTTACTTCTATGGTAATTGATAATTAATTCAATCGTTCAATCTAATTTTGTTGTTTAGTAAGCTTTACGTCTTAATTTTTACGGAGGACAACAACAACAAAGACAAAATGGATTTAGTTCAACTAATTGAAGCATTAACTTATAATGGTACTAGAACAATAAATACAGAATACCATAAATATAATATGCTATTGTAGTTCTTCGAGTCAAAAACACTTATATACTTATATAATTTTATGAGAAAAATATTGCTGTGTTATAAGTGTAGCAGAGATTGCATCGTTAATTTTATTGTTAAGATAAAAGACAAAAGGATGCATGTAGTGTAAAGTGTCACGTCAATAGCACGTTGACATCGAGTGGGGCACTGATGCGCCGAGGCAATAAAGCAGTCAAGGCGTTGTTGACTCGAGGCGCTGAGTGTGTAATCCTCTTAACGTTTTGTGAACAACTTAACTTTAGATTTTATAGTTTCATGATGATTAATTACTAAGCTCTAAAGGAACGTAATTCATTTAAATTATGTATGTTTAAATTGTGTATGTTATATACTTTGAGTATCTGTTGAATGGAAACAATTTACATATTTGAAAACTTTGTTGTCCAAATGGTTACTCCTATTGATTTGTGATATTTTTTAAATTAATCGACTTTCTGTACTATCTGTATTAGATGGACGGAGTTCCTAGAGTCATACCGGAATAATTTTGAAATTTATAACATAAATAAAAAACAACAGAATTAAAATTCTCGATATAAAGTTATGGAATTTCAATATAAAGAAGAATTAACACCATAGGAAGCCAAAAAAACTAAGGTTCCACCGAGATTTGAACTCGGATCGCTGGATTCAAAGTCCAGAGTGCTAACCATTACACCATGGTACCGGTTTATAATACTGCCATAATTGATAATCACTTTCAGTTGTAGTATATTTAAATACAAAACATTTTTTTTCGAGCTCTGTCTTATCTAAAACCTACTGTTTGTTCATATATTTGACAGAAACAACTCTCGAGTATAAACGAAGTCGAAGTATTACGTTGAACGTATTTATCTCAGTATCTGGTGGTACGAATTAAAATAATATTTTAGTACTAAATAGTCTATATATCGAGAAAGATAAAAGCCTCTATAACATTATGATACGATGATAATGGAAAATGTTGCAATATTTGAGGCCAATGTATATGCAGGTCAACTATTACCAACATTTTTGGTTTGATTTAGTATCATCTTTAGTACCTACACATTTTTAAACTACTTACAGACTTAAAATACAAGTATGTTTTTTTTCATTCTCAACATATGCACAATCAAAACAAGGGTCCAAAGAAGTGAAGACTATCTAGGTGACATTTCACACATTATGACCTAAGTCAACAACAAAAGCAAGGAAGTGCCCACAACTTTCCACAATTACAGCGCACCACAATGCGTGGTGACCGCAGCGATACCACGCACCACTCACCACCTTTATTTATCTTACACCGAACATAATTGAGGAAGTATTTAGCTCACCTTTTGTTGCGTTTTTTCTCTTAATATTGTTAAATTTGTACGACACGGCTTAACTGACAGGCGTTTGAAAAAATATAGGGTTGTCAGGCGAACGGATGTGAAAGTTTTGGGCAATTATTTCTAAAATAGTATAAACAATACGCATGGCAATTTAAGGATATAGGTGATATTATTTTAATTCATTATTAATGTAACGCAAATAATAACCAAGCAAGCGAAACGCTTTCGTCTGAAACTGTATTTAGCAGAGATCGGTTTGTGGAGGAACGGGTGCCATGTCCCTCCAACACAAATATCTATGTTGACGCTGTATGTGGCAGTCGCCACAGGCTTACCTCTGAAATTAGTGTTTCAGTATCTCTTCTCAATTAACCCTTTTCATCATCATTTTGATACTGCATTACTACCTCGCAAACAAAACTTAAGTAAAAAACGAATCCATTTAGTACACAATTAGGGTCATCAAGCTACAATTTTTATGGATTGTCCATTCTCATATTATAATATGAGCATGCATTGTATGAAAATTGTTACTTTATGGCCTTTATTGTGTACTACTGGCACACATACTAAAAAATGGTTTTAAACTGAATCTCTTTCATTATTTATATTTAATAGCCTTTAGTTTAGAGTAACGTTGAAAGATTTTATAATTCTATTTCTATAACGACATAATGAAGTAGATTTGGTTTATAACATTTTTTTAGTATGTGTGACAGCCCTGACCGCTTACGTCGCGTCTTCAATAGAGGTGTTCAAGTTACGTGCATTGTCTATCGCTGCAAATCTCATTCGATTGTCCTCTCGCCTCGCCCGTTGTGCCGTGTATACTCCGCTTTATTTTGGTAACTTAATCACGCCTAAATAGGCTCTTGACTAGCCAAGTAAAATATTGTAATATTAAACTTTGCATTTTAAATTGCTTACTTTACATTAAAAGATACTCTTTATACTTACTAAATGCCCTGCTGATAGACATTAGAGAACCTATGTAACTTATACTCTCGATGGTCGGCACTTGATGGGACTTGTTGCAATACATGTTAGAATTAAATCATGATGCCATAAGGCGACACCGGTCAGGTGTAAACATGAATAAATAAAAAAGTGGAATAAGTACAAGTGATTGAATTCTAGACTATGTTTGAGAACCTAGATGAACCTGAGTATGTACATTAAGGATTGTTTTAGAACTTTCTGATATTTTCTTGTTTATTGTAGGACATTCTTGATTTTATCCAATATCCAAAGTGTAAGCTAATGAAAAAAAGAAAATTGAAATGATTTTAATTAGGTATGTTCACTAAGTAGTGGGTATCATGAACGCAGTCATAAGTAGTTGAATTTAATTTTAAATGAACCGTTAGATAATGCATGAAAACGTGAAACAAACAAACAGACATTAATAAATTATAGCACAAGAGTCGGTGAGGATCGATTTACACCCATCTGATTACCAGATCCAGCTTTTTTTTATCACCGACCAATAACGTCCCTATCGAGTCTCCTCTCAGGAGAGAGTTAAGGTCATATGTCCCCACGCTGGCCAAGTGCGGGTTGCGGACTGGCAAGACTACATTGTGACTACGTAATCTCGCCGTTGGATGTTTTTAAACCTCCGAAAGGCCTCTAACTAAGCTTCACGACTGTTACCCTATGATAACAAACGGGACCTACTGCTTAACGTGACCTCCGAATCACGAAGACGCTCATGATCGCGCCGTCGTTTCCGATTGTATCTCACCGAGTGCAACTGGGCTACGAGCGCCTTTTTTTATTGTAATAAATTAATGAACACATCTACGATAGCTTGCCTATCGCAAAACTGTCATGAATATTTTCAAAATTAAATTAATTTTTGACAGTTTTTTTCATTCCTTTCAGTATATTGGTAATCAAGTAATATTTATACCCAAATGTTAATTTTCTATATAGGGAATTAGCCTGATTAGGCTTGCTTACTTTTTTCTATATAGCTTCCTGGAAACAGACATCAACAGTTAAATCTATATAGGTAAATACACTGAGCTAATAACTTATCGAAAATAGTGGCAAAATAAAGGTTATCAAATAAGAAATCTAAGAAAAAAGTATCAGTAAAAACTATTCAAAAAAAAAATAATGACAGTTTTGCGATAGGCAAGCCATCATAGATGTGTGCCTCAATCATACAATTTAAAAATAGGCTTGATCTGGTTATCAGATGTGTGTAAGTCGATCTTCAACGGCTCTTAAACTGTTAGACTGAAAATAGTTACAGCATTCTATAGTTATTACTTTAGGCATTATTAACAGCTTTAAATAGTATCGCAGTCTAGACAAATTACAAACAAAGCAATATATTTTGCTTAGTTAGTTAACTACCTACTAATATAAAGACATGATGTCTAATTAATTTCTCCTGCTCAGTGTTAGAATCCAATAACAAAAAGTACCATAAACAGGATAAACATTAGTGTATTAATTGCCATTGCCAAGTCGACTATCGCGCAAATTTCGAGCGCGCATTTTGAATTTAGAATTCCTTACGGTGTTTAATTATTTGTTGCTTAATAGATGTGATTGTTCGCAGGGTTCCCGCAAATCAAGTCGCCGTACAGCCCGAGCAGCCAGCCACACCTTACCGGTGAGCATTTTTGTCCACTAACTAACTTTATTAAGTCTTGCAACTCTAGGGGAAGACTGACTTTACTGGTACAGTTTTATGGCTAAGTTAGAAAATGAAATGGGTTTACATTTATGTTTATTAGGGAATTTTATTAAAATGACAACTCTTTATTTTAATGTAGGAATCAGCGGGATGTTAATGATTTATTTTAAAATAAAAGGTTGTTGTATTTGCTACCTTAAAGGAAGATTTATTTGAGTTTATGTATGTGTGTATTATTCATACCGTACGATGTAAGACTGAAACGGCGGTATAGTTCCGTAAAACACATGGGTAGCCCCGAAGATTGAGGCGTAACATAAATCGTTAAATAAATTCCGATATGTTGTTAGTACCTAAACAGCTACAAGAAATTTGTTTTTTTTTTCTTTAGTTCTACAAAGTGACCCACTGTGTGCTCATGGTTTGGTTCACAGTGACGTGTAAAAATGTATCAACAATCAATTATTGTTGATAAGTTATCAAATACGTATGTTGATTAGCGGAGTGGTCTGAAAATTAGTACCCATAAATTAGAAGCGTCGCGAAACTATGGCGAAGAATACATTTGTCGGTGATTTAGGAAAGTGGCTCTACCGGGTGTTGAGACGAGGGGCGAAAGGGGTGTTGGGTATCCCTCGTATGCCCCCTGCCCCGCTCACCCCGCGCAAAACCTACCTTTGTCTCAGTAATGAATCCGCCAAACGCCAAACGTCACCGCGCAGCCGCTCAACACACTCGATATCACAAATCATACGTCCTTCTATTAGCTATTGCAAGTTCAGCTCTATGCATACGCACATACAGTTTAATTCTGATAGATACAATTTGGATTTATTACCTTGCTTTTAATTAGGCCAGCAGGAATTCGCTTAGAACGTGAGGTTTTAGAGAATTTTGTTAAATGCAAATTAGTTTTGGTGATAAAGATATAGTAGGGACACTTAAATTACTTAATAACGAAGGTCACAGGTCTCCGAGGCTCTGTTCACTTTAGGGCTGAGACAAAATTACAGTACAGCTCTCATGAGGTTTTAATTATCTTTCTTTAAGATCGTCACTTGATGGTACCATTTCCTCGTTTTGTTTGTCAAGGCGCGAGTATATTTGTCGTGTACGACTATACCATACAGTGCGTGGCAGTGTGTGTTGCCAACCCCATAAAAAGCTCACAGAAAACAAACCTGACTCCCGCCCGGCAGCCATTTGTAAAAATTGCCTTCGCCGCCATTTCTGTGCGGGAATTTCATATTTGGAACGCCGCAGGGAGGAATTCGCGAGTGGATTTTGACATTTCCATGATGGCGCCGATGTTTTATTGTTTTCTAAAACAATGAGAACCGCGGGCGCCGCGCGATGGCCGCTTCGCAATACATTGTTTAGCGCCCGCCATATTTAATTTGGAAATTAGGGGCCTATTGTTTTGGGTCGACTAGAAGTCGCTCCTGTAATGACTTTGACCTCATTGGCCGGTGGAGAGGCCAGGCTTATTGACTGTGGAGCCTTGGGGCTAAACGGTCCACTTTTCTTCTTAAGACGGGTCAAACATTTAACCTTCTAATGCCGCCACTGCCAGTGAAATAAACATGACTACGTGGGTATGATTAGGACCAAGAATTCCTAATTTGAATTTTAATTTCATTTTTACCCGACTGCGAAAGGAGGAGGGTTATGTTTTTCGAGTGTATGTATGTATGTATATTTCTTTGGCATGCCGTAGAGCCATAAGGGTTTGTTGTATTTTTTTGTGAGTGGTGTCAATAGATTCGTCTTAGTCGTGAAAGTAACATGAAAATAAAAAAAAACAAAACGAAATTATGGATTTTTGGGGCTAAAATACTTTTTTACCAGATTACTATTTCAAAAAAAAATTTTATTTTCAAAATACGTCGAATGTGGTATCAAAATAAAGAAATTTTAACGGTGATTACAAATATAAATATTTATAACTTATATGTGTTATAAATGTAATTGACGCAGTCAGTTATTTCATTACTTGTTATTAAAAATATTTTTTGATATCAGGGAAGTATATACATATTTATTTTATTTTATTTTATCCCAGCCACTCTGTCGTGAATGATAAAAGTTGAATAAAAATATTTTTTAGTTTTTCTAAATACTTTTGCGTTGAGTGAGAGTAATTCTACAGAATATTGTGTATTTATTGATTAACAATTTATAAAGAATTTTATTTCATTTGATGAAGGAAAATAATGTTTGGTAAACAGAACCTCTATTATTCTGATAGTGTTTGTAACAAGAACTATTGCAGTAGCAGTGACTAGTAAAGTAATAAAAACAAAATTAAAGCCGTCTATGGATGCAACAGACCGACCAATGAACACCACACATCAGTGTCAAATCTGTGTTTAACCCGTGGTGACAGTTGACACGCTGCTTGACAGTTAACACTCCGCCGGCGCCAACCGTCTAAACCTCAAGCGTTGGTTCAAAGGTTGGCCAAGAGGAAACTTTTTTGTTTTTGTCACTATAAGACGAGTAGCGTCTGTTTATACAAATAATACCCTCACTAACTTACTCTTGCACATTAGATGAACCGTATCCAGTAGACTTAAGAGATGTTTTCCTGTGCGAAAGTTGGTGTGTTTTTCTCAGTCGTGTGCAGTATTGTGTGTCAGAGAAGCCGCAATGTGTTGTTGTAACATTAAGTGCCGACAAGTTGTAATAACAAGCAGTATATTAGCGCTGTCGGCCACTTTCTTCGCCGCGGCCGAGCTCCGGTTACGCGCTGGAGTAACTCACTGTCAAATGTTTGATTGTTGATACAAATACAAGATTTGACACACGTACGGAAGGTATACTTTTACTGGCTACTTTATTTTTATTTTCTCATAAGCTAGTAACAAACACTCGACCTGCTTGAGCAGAAACACAACACAACGAAATTGAACAGGCCCTTATTCGAGTCAAATAACATTTGTAACATTTATAAAAGTATAACTTTAATAAATTACAAATTAAAAAAAACATAACTAAATATCTCTATATCACACTAATTTATGAGTGGCCTATGTCTAGCAGTGAACTGTTAAAGGTCGTTGGCGTGAGTCGTGAGACTCCCCACAGAAGAAAATGGCTTACAATCAGAATTTCCCACTTAAGTAGGTATTTGATAATGGAGTTGCTACGTGCTGTTACTTCTAGACCCACATTACAAGACCGGATAAACATACAGTTGTTTACAAAACAAGTAAGAAAATACCTCTTCTTGTGGCATCGATTCCAGAAGGGGGCTCTGAATTTACGCGACCCTTACTATAATAGAATGCCGAGGCTTGCTTTCGAGGTGGATTTAAATAGAAACACCACACACTATAGGCTAATGGGTTATTAAGGAGCCGGGAATACGAAAGGAATTTCCAACCTATCACCGTAAATAGAGATGAACTTCCTCATGAAGTCTCTTAGGCTGTACCGAATATTTGTACTAATTGACTGTCGTGTAACGAATCTCATTTGTAGTGGCGAGTGTTGAGTAAACATGGTGAAGTGTCACTAATTGTGGCGGTGTTCGGTTCCCAAGCGGAACACGTTGCGTTTTCGCCCAGCCGTGGGACAGCACATGTGGCTGTGTTTACTTTAGTGAATTGGCGGCTTGTTAACAAGGCTAAGTTAATTGAGGAACGTTCGTCCAGTCAGAGAATTAGTAGATCTTATATTTTTTTCAATAGGGTTTGCGGCGGGGCGGTGTGTCGAAATCGAACCGACTAAAACCACACGGTATGCCACTCTGCGTCTGAGACGGGAAGGATCCGGGAACCGCTTTCTTACGCCATCCGTACCCCTCCCAGCGCCAGCCCGCACTGAAGCGGGCACCGTCTGATGTTAATAACTCTCAATTTAGGCGACGTACGGCACACGCGTATCGTCGCCCCTCGCGGCTAGCCTGTGAAGCGGATGGAGGGGAAAACCCGTCCCGACCATCTGCGGCCACACTCAGAGCGGCATGAGGCGCTGGAAGGCGCGCCTCCGCCACCCGGTTCGCCGGCGGTGGATTGGGTCTGAGTGGAGGTCGTCCTCCCGGGCCTACTTCGCCGCCTCCTTCCGTGAGATGACTTCCGCGCAGAAGATCGCGACCGCGGTAAAACTGCTCGCCACCGGCCATGGAGCGTAGGACGGCGGGCAGCGAGAGATNCCGGCGGTGGATTGGGTCTGAGTGGAGGTCGTCCTCCCGGGCCTACTTCGCCGCCTCCTTCCGTGAGATGACTTCCGCGCAGAAGATCGCGACCGCGGTAAAACTGCTCGCCACCGGCCATGGAGCGTACGACGGCGGGCAGCGAGAGATCTTTTCTGATGTCTGCAGTGAGGACCCGGCGCTGCCGCGCCCAAGCGGGGCACACCGCCAGCGTGTGCTGGGCCGAGTCCTCACTGCAGGCGCAGTGGTGGCAGGCGGGACTCATTCCCTCCTGGCGACCGAGTGCAGGTACTTCCCGAAGCAACCGTGCCCGGAAAGCACCAGCGTCAGTCGGAAGGAAAGAGTCCCGTGCTGCCACCCTGCCCACTCGAGGATGACCGGCTGGAGTTGAGCCAGTCACCATAAGGTAACCTTTGTGCCTTATACTGTAATGAAACTCTTGCAGTACAACTAATATCAGTTTCACAATATACTAATCTGTTACAATGATTGTATTACAATAACTTCATTAATTAAAAAAAACAAGTGGATGTCTCAATCAGAAGCATTGTGTAATACGAAGTGCGCACACGCAGCCTTTATAGAATCAAGAACTAATGAATGTATCAATTAGCGTATATAACCAATTGTGTACGGCATAGTCGCTTATTGTAATATTTGTTTAGATAACGAGGCTTTACGTAACGATGGCTGAATTTAATTATAATCGTATTGTTAATAAGTCATGTACTGAATGTGTGTTAATTCGGTGTTAGTAGAGATTTGAGTGCACAGCTGTTTCTGAAACACTCTACATAGAAAGATAGCTCTGATTAAACAGTTGAATTTAAATGTTTGTTGCGCCCGATAGCTTTCGTATTTTTTTTCATGTTATGGGAGCGCTCGCTTGCCCTACTGTAGACGAGTTGCCTGGTAATACAATATGATAACTTTAATATTATATATGCGAAAGTTTGTAAGGATGTGTGGATGTTTGTAAATCTTTCACGTAATAGTTTTTACGTGAGAGAACAGATTTATATGAAACTTTCCAGTAATCTAGCTACTAAAACATAGACTTCTTTTCACAACAATGTCTGACATGCACGTGAGCGAAGCTGTGAGAAACAAATAGTTTTTTATAACAGTAAATTAAAGAACATAAAGTTAATCTAACTATAAATAATATATTTACAAGTAAAGTTATGTAGCTATTAACATTTCTATGCTTGAGCGAGTTATAAGTACATATTTGCAATTTTATTTTTGCACATTACTTATTTACATGACATTTATAGCAAACCTAACAACAGATTTCAAAATTAACATTTCAATTCGACTAAAAAATCTCACTAACTGTGAGATGACATCTTAAAACATTTTGCTGTAATCTCACAAAAATTTATAATTACATTTGGTTAGTAATGTCACGCCATAACGCGTTTATCAGCAAGATGAGAGCCGCTGGTACTAACATCCCCGAATACAGCCTCCCGCATCCCTCGGGCCTCGTTATGCGGACTTTCGCAGGGGTTTCCACAAAACGATATTTTTACAAGGGAACCTTGTCATACTCCCTTGCAATGGAAAAATTTAAAATAAGTAACATTTTTCGTGAATTTTATTATACTATATACTGTTTGCTTGTTATTTTACTATTTAAGGATTAATATCAAAAGTCCATTGTTGGACACAGGCCTCTCCGTACAAAAGAGATTCTGGCTAACTTCACCAGGCTGGAAATAATTTATATTTATTATATTTTCTGAAATACCTGCTTATTTAAATCAATATACCTATAAGTAAGTTAGGAGAATAGAGCTATGAATAAATATAATCACGAGCGTTAAGAAAGGAAACCAATAGACCAGCGTATAAACGCTGTTATATCTATTGGTTTCCTTCTTTTTGCAGTGATGTCCTGCGTCGTTTGTTTGTAGCGTTGTACATCACCCACACGGATTCATCTTCCTAGACTTTATTATTTCCAATATTAATTGCGCTCAAAGGTTGAACTAGTTGACAGTATGTTGGTCCGGATGGCGTAAGAAAGCGGTTCCCGGATCCCTCCCATCTAGGCGCAGAGTGGCACACCGTGTGGTTTTAGTCGGTTCGTTTCCGACACACCGCCCCGCCGCAAACCCCATTAACCAGGGCAAAGCTGTATCTTTGTTCTGGATTAAGGCACATGCGGAACATCTGGGGAACGAGCGTGCAGACCAATTGGCGAAGGAGGCGGCATTGACGTCGCGTAGGCGGCCGGACTATAACCGATATCCGATTTCCTACGTCAGGCGTCAAATCCGTATGGATTCGCTTGGTGAGTGGAATCGGAGGTACGTGTCTGGCGAGACTGCCTCCGTGAGGAAGATGTTTTTTCCGAACGTTGGGAAGGCGTTCAAAGTCGTGAGACAAGTGAGACCGACGGGCGTGATTACGCAAATCCTTACAGGGCACGGGGGGTTCTCCCAAAACTTGAACCGCTTCAGGTGTAGGGAGAGCCTTTCGTGTAGCTGCGATCCAAATGTGGAACAAACTATCCCTACATCTTGTTGGAGTGTCCCATTTTTGCACAAGATAGATAGAACCTAGAGATGGAAATAAATGTAAAACTGGAGAAAGAAAAGATATGTAAAATAATGATCGGAAAAGAAAGAGACAAATTTTTAGAATTTTGTAAAATAGTAGCAAATAAAGTAATTTTAAGTAACAAAGATAGCTAAAAGAAAAAATGTTTAATTATATATTGCATATATATAAATGTAAGCATTTAGATAATAGAAATTATAAATAGCAATTAAGTTATGATTTAGAATACTATATGTAATAGAGTAAGATAAACAAAAATGTAACTAGGCTAAGAAATAGCAACAAAATACCATGAGTATCATCATTTCCCCATGCATGTACAGTAATATAAACATAAGATATACATAAGAGTAGAAGTAAATAGAATAGGTCTTTCAAAAGTGGGAGTCTCACCCACGTAAGTGTGCACGTAGTGCGAGAGGCACAAATGATAGACTGGATAGTGAGACAGAGCACTAGATGTAATAAGGGCGCCAATCATGTTGGCGGTTAGTCAGAGAAGAGAAAAAAAAAACCCCGGTGGGGTGAAGACCCGAGAGGGCTTCCATACGTAAAAAAAAAGTTATCAGTTTATAACGATTGCCATAGGTGTTCATTACGACCGCGACCGATGGCTTATCTTGCTTTCCGAGGCACGGGCGGAAAACACCGCCATCTTATATTCTCCGAGCTGCCATTAAGAATTCTCTGTAAGAAAAACCCAACAGCAGTCCGATCCGGGAATCGAGACCCCTCGATCTGCAGTCGCTTACGCTTACCACTAGACCATCGAGGCAGTTTACCGAGGCAGTCACCACGCGAATAAAGGATTAATACACTAAGGTAAGGTATATATTTTTTTGTAAAATGGTGACTAAAAAAATTAAACATGGTAACTGCTGGAGTAGCAGGCATCCCTCGATTAGAACAGGCCAGTGAGCTTAATTCAATTAAGTATTTTTAAATTCGTTATTAAATACGTTTTTCCTTAGAAATTGTACAGTAATTTTATTTATCATGTTTGTGGCGAGGAAGGAAATTCAATTTGTTACTTTCTCAACGCTCGTGATTAAATTTATTTTGAGCTTCCAAAATTGGCTCGCTACTTGTTGGTTATCAGACTGAGTTTATTTCGTTTATAATGTACCGATCTTATATGCTACTTACTTACTTTTGATGTTATTTGAGACTATGAACGGGAAGCGGGAAGATATATGGATTTCAATAAGCAGGTATTACTAAAAATATTTAAAAACATTCTATTATATATTAGAAAATAATAGATACTAAAACATGACCTTTTAGATAAAGCCAATTTAAGCCAATCAGCTGTTAGTTGTCTGGCATTACGGCAGACAGCATTCGTGCAGTCGTGTTTCGTTAGTAAGTACGAGACCGGAAGCCCAATGATGCAGAAGCATTTCAATAGGCCACCATAGCGTGGTTTACCATGCTATGGTTCTCTCACTCACTTACTCACTCGTGGATTCTGCTCATGCTTTCCATCAAGCATAGTTGAGTCAATTTGGCAGGCCCATGTATAAGAGAGGAAGTAAAAGAAAGAAGATATAAACATGTGTTGTGTGAGCTTTATCTAAGTACTTGAAATATTGCTCAGGTCGTCCCCAAGTCGTCTTTTTACGTCTTATCCTTAGCCTGGATGTAGATGGCAATATTCTTATCATAAATATTAGGTGCTAAGTATAGAAGTGACCATATCTACAATAATATATTTCTGTCTAACATTTATAAGCTATCTCACACCCATTTAAATTTAAATCTTTTTCGACGGACCCAAAAACCAAAATCAAGCGTAAAGCTAATTTGAGACTGTTATTTGTAATGATTATGATTTAGGTCATTTGTTACCTGAAGCATAAACATGAATCGTTTTTCTTGTTAAGTCTAATATAACGATGTTAACTGTGACATTGCGTTATGATGGCTAGCGGAGTGCGAGTGTCGGGCTGGGGGCACTGGAGAGGAACAATTTAAAAAGCCACGCGTTTCATTAAACACGCCGGGAGCTGGCGGATTTGATGACATGAAACGTTTGTAGGAATACTTTTTTATTATTTGTTATATGGATAGTATTTGAGTTTACGACAAAGTGTAGATTTATCTTAAATTAATTGGTTGTATACTTGTGTTTCCTATCTATTGTGTATTGTGTCCGTTTCATGTAGGTATGTTTGTAAATGCCCCGCGACACAGAATTTATATTCTTAAGGCTGGAGTTGACTTTTTAAAAGAAACAAACATTTGTTTGTTTTGGTATCTAATATAATAGTTATTTATGGTACCCAATTTATTAGGTAATGTAATTCTTAAAATAAAGGTTGTTAAGAAACAACGAAATTTGATTTCCAAACGATTTTCTCTTCCTTGGTTTTACAACGAAAAGTCGATGTAGTTTAGCTTTTATTAGATTAGATATATCAAAGAAACATATCTAAACCTGATCAATAAAAATGACTACATATAATGGTAGATAGATAGATGGATAGAAGACTCTTTATTTGCACACTATTGTATTACAGTTAGAAGAGAGCACATAAAATGTGAGACGGAGTGTACAAAGGGCGGCCTTATTGCCTAAAGCAATCTCTTCCAGGCGGTAGTTAGCGAAGCAGATATTTTAAAGTCCAGATGTATCTTTAGTAGGTATTTAGTAATTTTAGATTCGAACTTTACCTAATTAATTTGCATTTTATTATATTATACTTAGAAAGTACCCAAATTTCGAATCAACCTTTTACAGATCGGGATCGGGAGTCGAACCCGAGACCTCAAGCACAGCAGTCGCATACGCTACCACTGCGCCACCGAGGCAGTGAATATACTAATAATATTAATATTAAGTTTTGTTCCTGGTAGCTGAATTCCCAAGTAAGGCTATTAAAGATCACGCTACATATTTTAGGAGTAGAGCAGTAACCAAACGCGATCCTGACTGAATTATGAAACTTTATTTTCTTCTTCTGTTATCATAAATAAGAAGCACCAAACAACGTACCGGCGCGTATCAATATAATGACAAAACGAGTAACACCGTCCTCTTCCCTGCCCCCGGCCGTGACACGAGTGAAGGGGAGGGAGCGAGGGCGTGGCCTCACTGGACACTGTAGCTGACATTTACTTATTGGCCTCTTTTGATGAAACTATGTTTAGTTGACGAGCGGTGCGGTTGGCAAGCGGCCTAATCTAATTGTGCCTGCTCCGCAGAGGAGATAGGCCTAAGTGTTCTGTTGACCAAACAGTTTTCACACTTGGGTTGAAAATAACTATCAATAACTAGGTAGAAGTAGGATAGATGTAATAATCTGCTTGAATTCTGATTATTACAGGACTTGTAGTTGTACTTAGATATAATGTATGCTTATAATTTAGAAAAAATTTAGTCCTTAAATATCTATGAATATTATAATTAAAAACAATGTAAGTAGGCCGTAACTACGATTCTGACACTAAACTAAATTAATTAAAATAAGTTTGTTGAATACGCCTTAACTCATTAGTTGCTAAATTCAAATTAAAATTCAAAATTATTTATTCAATTAAGACACCAAGTGACATTTACGAACGTTAAATTGAAGCTATAGATAATAATCATAGATCGACACAAACAGACGTGTACATGTACTGTATTGTCAAGGTGACTTAGGTGAAAACACCAAAATCCACTGCCTGCCTGTGTCGACCCATAACTTCCAGTTTCTATGCATACAGCTATGCATACAGCCTTATGAGAAGAACACTGGCAAAGAGATTCACGGCCTCTCTTTTTTGAGTCAATATATAGTAGCACTGGTAATATATAGTACAATATTATTACTAAGTGTTATATGAATGGTTAACTGTATGCCTAACCAATCAAAATTATTAAAAAATATAAAATAGATAAGTATATTGTAATTTTTATCCAGAAAAGTATTCTAACGACACCTCCCAAATCAAAATTCATCAACCCGTTTAGGCTTAGAGTTGTGGAGAGCGGGTCACATGTCCCTCCAACACACAAGGATGGATCCTCCAACCAGGCAAGGTACTCATTCCTGGCGGACCACTGCACAGCGGTTGATTTTAGGGAGTTGTATATAAGTTAATCGGCGCGAGAACTTCCATTGCCCGATGCAGGATCGGCAGTTTTTTCGTTCCCGTCATTATTCCATAGTTCGATTTCAAATTTGATTTGGTTTCATACAAAGTGATTGTAATACTTTAAAAATACATTCTCCAGTGGCTCACAAATAGATAATAAAATGTAGTGCTAAATAAATTTAAAGAACAATAAGCGCATAAGATAAATCGATATCAAAATAGCAAATTCTAAAAGTCGTTATGAACATTTTGTTTTGAATTAAACATTCAGCGCCAATACCGGTGAAAGCTGAACTAAAGTGTTGCCACACAAAAAATAAATTTCTATATTGGTAGTGTTTTTTCTGACCGCTGTGCAAGGATTACCAATAAAAAAATTGACCTGAGTAAATTGCAAAATATTATAATATAAAAAAAATCATTCAATAATATGCCTTTGTGGCGACTACCACATACAGCGCAACAACATAAAATACATAACAGCGCCATCTACCGAAGAAACATCGAACTACGGAGCAACGAAGAAAACTAAGAAACTACCAATCCTAAATCGCGCAATAGAAGTTCTCGCGCCGATTAACATATATACAACTTCCCAACAACAACCGTTGGGCAGTGGCACGCCAGACATGATCACCTAGCCTGGTCGGAGGATCCTCCCTTTGTGTTGGAGGGACATGTGGACCGTTCCACAGTGGTGACCCCGACGTGATTGGAAGCAGCCTTCGTAGGATCAGATCAACAGCAAGAGCGCCACCATCATGTTCACTCCCACAGCAAGTCTCAGCTAGCCAGCAACCTCGGCCTCAACAGGGATACACCACATGCAGGAATCGACTACTCCAGCCTGGTTTACCCCTACGGCCTCAACAGCGTCTAGGCACAGCACACTGCAACTACGGTCCATGTCAGCAGAGCATTTCTCTCCCGTCTATGCAGCAGCCAGCCACTACGCAGCAACCGCCCTGACTCACTGGGGATCTCACCGCAGCACCGCGCACCGCATGCGATCCCGACTCACTGGGATCAGCGGACTTCAGCCCCGACTCACTGAGACTAGCGGCATTCAGTTCCGACTCACTGGAACTTGCGGCACTCAGTTCTGAATAACTGGAACTACTCACTCCTGGCACTGGCAAGCTCCGCAACAGAGCACAGACAGCTGACTCATCTAGATATCGACCTCCGGTCTTGGAGGGGAGTGATGTGGCGACTACTACATACAGCGCAACAACATAAAATACATAACAACGCCATTTACCGAAAACATCGAACTACGGAGCAACGAAGAAAACTAAGAAACTACATATCCTAAGTCACGCAATAGAAGTTCTCGCGCCGATTAACATATATATAACTTCCCAACATCAACCGTTGGGCAGTGGCCCGCCAGGCATGATCACCTCGCCTGGTTGGAGGATCCTCCCTTTGTGTTGGAGGGACATGACACCCGTTCCTCCACACCTTCAAAGACTAAAATTGCGAAACATAGTGGGCGCAAGTTGCAACAACCTAGGATGGGAAAGGTACAAGTAACATCACCTATTGAGCCATGCTTTGTTACAACAAGAAAAGGTATACTATAGAATATATACAATATAAACTAGGAAACAACGACCTCCGTATACAGGTATCTAGGTTAACTAAAGAAAACACTGCATTAAAGAAATTCTTATCGCAATCGCCACAGTAAAAGTTTGTTAACCCTCTTTGATGCATTTAGATATACTCACCGTTACTGACTCACACAATACACAGACTCATTCTTCACGCCATCCGTAGCATGCATAACAAAACCAATTCTCCCATAGCATGGTTGGTTAATAACTCACCGTTACTGAACAACTTTAATTAGGTAAACACTCGACAATCATACAAGCTGCAGCTTCAGATACTTAACAAAGAAAATGCGAAACATTCTCAACAATTTCATCCAAACAATAATATTTTATGATTAGAACCTTCTCTCCCCAGCTCTTGAAGACCACTGATCGTATAATGTCTACCTAACATCTTCCTAACACAGCAATATCAACCTAATTTTCATGTAATTATGAGCTACTATTACATGATTGAAGTTACACGAAATATCAAAGTGGATAAAAGCCTATTAGCAATTATAATGACAGTGTCCTGAACTCGTGGGCCTTAATAAGTGCCAGCTCATTACTTGGTGTCCAGGAGACGCTCCTGTTGGTTAATTACTTGAGACGTTATCAAGGACGCTTTAGATCTGTCTAGTTTCATAAAAGAGACAGGCTATTAATAGTGACTCGTCAGGGGAAGACCGACACCCTACATACAGGTGATCTCGTGATTTATTTATTCGTCATAATAAGCTACTAATAATAGTAGTAATCTTCTTTGTGCTATATTTGTTTTCCGACTTACCAATACACAACTGGGCCCGAAAAAAAAGATTCGTTTCTATTTCCTTATACAAAAGAAAAAAATGCAAATTGTTGTAATATCCAGTAGTTTATTAAAGCTTTATAAATTAAGAATTTAAATGTTAAAGTTGTTGAAAATCAAATTCCATATTAATCTTGTTGAAGGTGAACTTTGCCTAATAAAATCAAACGTATAAATGAAAATAAAAACAGAACTGGTTGACCAAAACAGTAGATGTTCAGTGAGTACAGAGTGGTGTAAAAAAGCAAAAATTCAAGATCATAATACTTGTACAAAGGCGCGTTTCGCATTGTGTGGAGTCCGCTTTGAGTCTGCTTGCTCTATTTTTGTTAACACCTGCGCGCTGTGGGAACAAGGAGGTAGAAATGCGATACGTGACGAGTTCGCCAGGCCCTCACACTCCTCACAACACTGCCCTCTTATTAGAAACGTTTTGGATGATAACGGACTCTACAATACGGGCTTTTTGTTTTCTACGGACTTTTGAGTTTGAGTGAGGATTTCAATAGACAGTTTTCTATTTATCGCTTTTTCTTCGTTTGTTCTACATACAGATTATCTATGGAACAGAATGTTGCCTGGGAAATTTCTGAGCTGATGCGAGCTTCCAATATTCAAGAACAATACTTCTAACTGAATAACAAACATTTGCAGCCATAATTTCGGACAAGACAAGCGGTTGTCACTATCACATCTTATTTGCATATGACACAAAAAAAATCCTAGGACAGTACTTTCAATGTTTTTTTTTTTAGGGAAATTTTAGGAACTTGTTGTTTTTTCTAAATAAAGTATTAATCTAAAGATTTATTAGAAGATTCTGTATACATAATAGCCCAATTATTAATTGGTAAATTATATTCAGGCCATTTCTGTAATGGAAACAATAGACTATGTGGAATAGACTGTCTCAGACATCTTCACAACGGAGAGTATAAATTACTTCATTAGAACATTTCTTATGGAATTTGCTAGTATTTCCTTAAATAATCGTTGTACTACACGCACATGTATGTATGTATTTATATAAATATGTTTATTTAAAAGTGTGCAGGTTGTGACTTTTCTTATGTTTTAATTATTATTTTTATTTGTTTCATGTAAATCGTAGCAGTCCGACAATTTTATTCAGGTAACTGTATAACACACAACATATTATATTTTTAGACATCCATTTGTAAATAATTTCTCGAAACCAGATATTATAATACCAATACATTTAAGATTACACTATCACTTTTTGTAACGTAACATTCAAATGTAAAATATCATTGCAATTTACTGATAAACAGTTAAAAACCGTTCATTTCAGGGACTGATCTTCTATAAGTCTTTATTTTACTTGGTAAGACTGGCAACACTGCTTATTGGTAATGTCCACCCTTCTTAGGATTTGTCTCTGGTGTCTTATTTTAGGTTTAATATAGAACAGGTAAAAATTATTTCGTCATCGGCATCAAGACATTTTATTTTTTATTTATTATAATTTTAAATTAACTGAAAGCTAGAAATACAACTCCTATAAAAATAATAAAATATTTCTCTCACCTCTTAAGGTGTGAATTTCAGCCATACGTTCCTACGCTGACCGATTGTGGAATGGTGACTGGCAAGACCACGTCTTGCCTTTGGATATTTTTGAAGGAATAACATCCTCATCAGCCTATCCAGTCTGCTGCTGGACATAGCCTCCCAATTGCACACCAATCAATCTTTCATTCCTTGGCTTAAGGAATAACACGATGAGGGTTAATTATAAGTTTCAACAACAACAATTTAAATGGCCACATTTAACAATAAAGAATACTATAATATAGACAGTTTCCAGGATATCTGTGTGTGTGCGTGATTATCGGTTATTCGTGAAAGTTGTTGTTACAAAATATTGTTTTCAGTTTTGAAAGACTAGTGATAAACAGATCTACATCAACTTGGCGTGCGGCATTCTAATTATTATACATTATTTGGTCTGGAGGTATACAGTTTTGACTTTTTCCTATAGTCGTGTACAATGGATTTAGCTTTACTGTTAGTCCATTGCTAGATACAAGACCTTATAAAAATGCTTTGTAACTCAACATGAATTCCAGGAGAATTTTACAAATGTTGCTACCAAATGTTGAAGCTTGGCTTTAGTCAATGAGCGTAAAAAGCGAGTACTCGTTAAATCAAATAATCTCCTATTTCCCGTACCGTGTGTCGCGGCAGGTTCATATCGCGTCAATTGGCTCGTCGCGTCCAAATTGGCAATCCGTTTGGCACTCACATCTAATTGCGTCGCGATTATCGCATTACACGTCGTCGCGCACACAACATATCTTGTGCTTTTTAAACGAGTGGCATGTCTAGCCAGTTCGGTGTACCCATCTGGAGTCAATTGAATTATTCATGATATTTTAGATAAACATTTGATTGTAATTTATTGTAGATGGGCGATACGACCAAGATTTCACTTCCATGATTATTTTTAATTTGGGATCTTTTACTTTTACACTGAAGAAATCCATTCAACCATTTACCTATTTTAGAGTGAAGTTTTCCAGAAATTCTTTCTTAGTGTTTTATAATAAATATAAATCAATAAAGCTTTAAAAACTTCATTAACAATTAAGCTTTTATTTTATCATGTGCAGATAAATTATTTATTTTTTCCACTAAAATCTTCTTTTGTCTTATTTTAGTGAAGTGAAGTGAAGTGAAGTCTAAAATGCTATTTTTGTTTGTATGCATTTAAATAATGTCTACATATCTTGTGGCATGCCTAATTTTAGCCAATCTTTATCATTCAGCACGTCGTTTAATAGGACATTAAGTTTTGGTTTTCGAACAAGAAAATTAGCACCAGTGTAAACGGAATTTGAATCATTTCCTTCAAAGTCCTAAAACGTATCTATTAATAATAGCTCTTTGCATAGATACATTTAGTGATCTCATTTGATTCGTGTTCTGGCTGTTGGTATTTCTGAGCGTTAAGCCAGAGGTTGTAAGTGGAATTTGAAGAAGCCGTAGATAATTTACGTAAATAACATTTATTTTTACCTTTTTCTGTAGGAACTCTTGTAAGAAACTAACATTTAAAGGCTTTCTAAGGTAGATAAAGGAACATGACAGCACTTTCGAGTATGGTGAGAAATAAATAAACAATAAACCTGCTATGGTGAGGGTTTTAGGGTCTTGAAAACATTTGCAACACCAAAGATATCAGCCCTCGATCACCCTTAAAAGGGTTCTAAGCAGGATTGAATAATAAATCGTGCGGACATCTCGTGTCTGTTAACAAAGCGTCGTAAGCAAATACAGGCAATAAAACACGATCCTTTTCCTGAGCAACTGGTACGTGTGCTGACGTCATCAGCGTCGCGTCACGTTCCGAGATCTCACGCCAAGTCTCGCGAATAAATCTAATATCCTACTGATCGCGGGCAAATTGGCTCACGACGATTGCCAATTTGCACACCGCGAGATTGGCCCAATATATGGAATAAGTCTAAAACCAATTCTGTTCATGTCTGTATTGCCCTATATTGGAGTAACGGTATATATTTAAGTGGCAGTTTTGTTATTGTTTTCTTTTTAGTTATAAATTGTTGTCTGCAACTAAATCTACTTCCTGCGTCATTCCGCCAACGGTTATAGAACTGCTAGCAAAGTTACAAATCGAAGTATATTACTGCCTGCCTGACGACCTTCTTAGGAAGTGTTAGGTGTTGTGGTATAGGATGAGGAAAAGAGGTTGAAACTGTAGCAGCATGAAGAGGCTACATGTCCGTAGTGGCCGACCTTTGATTGGTGGAGCTATTTATTGGACAGAGATTTCTTATTAGATTATTTATCTAAAATATATACCTATGTATGTTGTAACATAATAATATAAGTATTACAGAAGTAACAATAATTGAGGTTACTTAAAATAAAAAGAAAAAGCATTATACATTTGTGCCTAGCTCGTGAACATGACAGTGATATTTTGAAAGCGGGCGAGCCACGGTTTTATGTATATATATATGGGCCTGCTAAAGTGCTCTACTCTGCTTAATGGAAAGCATAAGCAGAATACAAAAGGGGTGGTCACCATACTTACTGCGAATGCAGACAGTGCACCAGTGCGGCATAGTGACCCACACCATGGCGGCATAGTGAGATGCTTCTGCATCATTGGGTCTCCGGCCTTACACTCACCAACGAAACACAACAGCACAAACGCTGTCAATTCACTTTGATTTTCTGTACGAGGGTAGTACCGCCCCGGTCGAGCCGGCCCAACCGTGCTGAGATCAGCGTGTCTCTACCACCTAGAAAATCACATCTGACCAGAGTAACACCACGACCACAAAAAACCAGTATTAATATTTCGTCATTTTTCATCCAGGGACTGAGCTGATCTGCCAGCCTAGCCAAGTTGACAGTCTACAAACGGAAATGTTGTTAGAAAACTAACAAATGTCCCATACATTGTGTGTCTTCATCTGAATATTAAGTTACCTACTAGGTCAAAACAAAATAAATATTAGATAGAGGAAAGAACTCGAGCTGCTGTAGAAAGAGATTCGACACGAAACACTTCCATCTTGGCTGACCACCGACTGAAAACGATTTCAAAAAAAAAATTGTCTCGAAATCTCACTTCGGTGGTATTATTTTCTTTTATTTGTAATCTTGGAACTTCCACCAACCAACCAACTCGATTATTTAGGGGTGAGAAATATACATCTCATTAAGTAGAAATTAAAGAATGTAGGATCATCTCACTTGGCTGCGAGATCTACCCCTTCTCTGTGAGTGACATAGTTTGGAGTCAGCCTGTGACCACGGCCAGTGCAAGCTGGTCGAAACCACAGGCAAATCAGAGATAAGTAATACCTTTAATAAAGTAATCACGTTAATTCCTTTCCTCCCTTAATAATTATTATAGTTTTTGTTTCTCTGATTTTTCATTTGACTCTCGAGTTTTAGTAATTTCATTCGGAAAATTGATATTTTGTTGACTTTTAGATCGGCTAGACTGGTTGTGACAGGACTTTCTCTAATGATTTTAGGAATCATTTTTACTACTTTTTTATACTAGCTTCGTCCCATGGCTTTACTCATGGTTCTTATTGCAAGATACAACGTCAATCGCAGGTAACACCGTGTTTCAGCTAGTTTATTAAAATATATAACCCATCTAGTACCATGATTCAATAATAATGTATTATTATGCCATTAATTTTATCCAACAAATAGTAGTTTAACGAATGATAATAAGATATTTTATCGGTAGATAATTATATCAAAAACATTAATATACAGTGAAAATCTATACAAATGTAATATTTCCTCAACACATTTTCATTTGACTCACAATGCCAACGGCTAAAGTGGCCGCGTTCTCCACAACAAGTAGCTTTCCTTCACCGAGAGTCACATTCCCTCCTCAGGTCTCAGCGAGCGCCCTCCCCTCACGCAAATTATACTTAACACACACCACCACATGACAAAATAAACTTTGTCTTATAGGAAAACGGTTGATATTTCTTTGTAGGAAAGTTTCGTGGTAAGGCATACATTATTGGTTTGCCGGTGAACGCTTAAGTCTTCGTAATGATCGCGCGTATTTTTATAATGATACATTTTGTTAGGTGTAGGCGTCCGTAGGCGTAGGAGATTGTTTAGGGGAATGTTGTTAGCGTACACGTGCTCCGCTGGTTATGGGTAATGAATAGATACCGTATTTTGTGCTAATTTGGGAACGTTGAACGTAGTTAATTATTTTTTACTTACTGACATACTATTGTTACCTATATTAATTGAATGTAGTAGATTATTGTATATTATGCAAACATCACTAACTATAAAAATAACACTTTTGTTTAAGTTATAGGCGATGGATTTTTAGATTTATCAGAAGTTGTGTGGAAAGTGGCAGGATGCTCAACTTTAGGAATACGTGTCAGGTTGTATTTGAGCTTAGTAGAAATATTGGCGTATTTTCATACGAAATTCTTATACCTAGGTTTATCAATTCATTTTTTTTAATGAAAAATTTTCAAATTCGTTTAAAATCTATATTTAAATATCAAATTCAGAAATTTTTATCGCCTATTAGGTATACATTTCGTGATCTTGTAATACAGTTTTTCTCAGCCTAGTAGTTCTTTCCAGGCATTGCAAATTAGAGAGAAAGTTTTATATTGACATAGGTTTATATAGTATGTTTTAAAGTCAGACCCTATCTTAATTCTTTAGATTCTTAATTCTTTAGATTCTTAATTTGGTATGATTTTGATACCTATTTATTTATTGCACAACACTCATATACATACACATAATACGTAGAACCACAGTATCAACGTTTAACCTAGTAATTGATAGTGCTATCTGCCAGTAGGTATTTGAACGCATTTTGTGAGATTTATCTTGGGATATTGTGGCACAATTAAACTTACCGCTGACAGCTAGTTCAGGTTAAAAGTATGTAGACCTGATACCTGTCGCTCTGAGTATATTCCCAATTTTCAAACGTCGAATGCTTAAAACGCGGGATTTGCACCACAGCTTCTTTAGTGACATAGGAATGATTTGCAAAGTTCAATTGATTAATTACATTATTTTGAACCTGACATTCCATGTACATAGCTAGGTATTCTACAGTAAAATTATCTTCGTATCATCAAATACAACGTCTGAGGGGACTGCTGGTTCGTTCCCTCGCCAGTCGCAGCCGGTCCCCTGGGTCCACAGAGTGTATTACCACCTTAAAGTGATTACCCTCTTACTTTTCTCGCTCAATTCAATCTACGGATAACACTGCGGGTCTGCCGAGACAAATAAATTTTGGAAAAATGATTGAACTGCTGTTCTTTGAAAGGAATATGCTTGAAACTTTCTTTGTCGTCATATGTTGATACTACTGAGTATACGAATAACTTTCAAGAGAATCGTGTATTGACGCACCTGAGGGTGCATTTTAGTACTCAATAATAATTAGAAGCAGGAACTTAAACTGGGTAGAGCCTGTACTGTGGTACCTAAACTGCAGATAAACACACGTGTATATTTCTAAATACAAATATATGATAGACATGGTACAGGATAAATGATCGATTATTTGTCAGCATTTAGCAGTCTAGCAGTCCGTAGTAGACCTATTTTACTAGACTGAAGCCTAAGTTTGATTTTCAGTTGTGCTTACTATCAACTACCCACACAAGTGACAAATGGTGCAGATAAAATGTATAAAAATATCTTTTACTGATAAGCTGTGAAATGAGTTTCAATGTAAGAGTTTTACATCCTAATGTCGTATAGACGTTATGCTCTATAGTTTTTCAAAAATCCCTTTTAAAGTTTCTTCAAACTATTTGTTTATTGATCCATTTCACAGTCTTCCGTGCTTCCATAATGACGTTCTAAAGGAATTGAGGTATTTTTCCGAAACAGTTGTTTCCGTAATGATAGGTCGAATGCATCCAATCATCTTTATCATCTTCGTAGCCTTTATTATTCCCATGAGTTGGGGTCAGTAACTAATACAACCGGTTTTACCTAAATATTATTTTTTACACGGAGCGACTGGCATTGGACCTCCGCAATCCTGAGGGTGAACTGAATTCAAAGGTTGAACTAGGTATCAGTATATTTAAGGTCACTGACTTCCCACCATAGTCTATACTCCGGGCTGCTATTAAAATATTCTTATAAGAAAAACCTAACAGCAGTCCGACCTGGAAATCGAACCCGGGACCTCTCGATCTTTTTTTTATGTATAAGCTGCCAAAATGACGTATGGCCTTAACCCTCTCCTGAGAGGAGACCCGAGCCCAGCAGTGGGACATTATGGGTTGTTGTTTGTTTGTTTTGTTTTCTGCCAAAATGACTCTGTCCTGCCTGCTGGAAAGCATGAGCAGAATACGTATATCTTCCACTTTAAAGCGGTGACTTCCAAGGCCGGCACGAGTTGTTCTGTAGAGGAAGGGTGAGGGGGGGGGGGGTCAGTTGGAAGAGCTCTTTAGAACACTCTCCATAGTAAAGGCGATAGAGGCGCTAGACCAACGAGGCAGTCCGTAGAGGAGTAAATCCAATACAGATGAAAAAGATCTAGTTAACTAAGTTTGCCGCACTAAAGTGAGTATTTAGTGACTTATAACGACCGCATTTTATTATAATCAAACTCCAATTTAGACAAGATTATATTTGAATATAATTTTTGAGTTAGTATTACAGAATAAACTACTAATTTTTCATTAGATCTACTAATTTGACAGCGCAACGAGTTTGAGTAACTCTATCTACATTCCATCAATTAAAAGAATGCACGTACCTATAAAACTAATTCGCGGTAGTGTAACCAATCAATGGGGCACACCCGGACCGTCCGCCCGTCCGGTGCGTTTAGCCACGTGTCATTGTGTCAAATCACCCGTGACTGCGCTATTGTTGTTACACATGTTTGGTTAACGTGCTCGCACTCTATTGCTACAAAGCGTTATATATTCGTGGATTATCGATTGACGGAATAAACGCCAAAAATGAAAAAATGATTTTGTTAATTAATTTGTTTCTAATTTTACTTCTGCGTGAATTACTTTTCCATCTCTCAAAAACTTTTTTTTTAATGAAAGAATCTTACATTCTTATCAATTCCTGTGCCGTGCCTACTTCTGCAAAATTAATTAAAATAAAATAAGCTGGTGATGATTATTGAAGGGGTATAAGCTGGATTTGAGTTGTCACGAGTAGTAAGTAGGTATTGTCAAATTTTAGACTTATTCAAGATGGTCGTCTAGTAATATAAGTGGATAACAATATTGTTACCCCTACCAACTACATTTACAAAACACGTCCAAAACTATGATATTATTTAAACAAACTGTTTCCATCATTTCTTTATAACATGATTATTTCCAAACGATATTGCCACTATCCAGCCGGTGTGAATTATTGCTTTCAAAACATTAATAAAATTAACACATCGACTGACCTCATAATTTAGTGACAAACACGCACCCTGCTAATGTTCGCGATTCGATACGCAACATCACGACCAAGCTGCGCGATCTGAATACTTAACGCACATATACTGGTCGCCAACACCGCTGGGAAATACACGTTACACCTAAACCGAGAAATGTATATCGCGCAACTGTAATGCAACGCTAAACAGTTTCACCGCTTAGATCTGTAAGGGAACCGCTCTAAATTTAATAATTCATTGTCGTATTCATTGGCGCCAAATTCAATTACCCGCCGTCCCGGAGGGCTTCGGGCGTCCCCCTCCCCCCACTGTCTCCTCCGGTCGGTCCCGAGGGACGCGCTCGATCTATTCTATTAACCCGCCACCGTGCGCCTGTTTACTAATTCATTTGGCAATCACATTCGGTAATTATGTGACAAATCCCCGGGCGAGTGTTGTCGTGTTGTCACACTACTTGTTAAGTGGATTTGGGCCGGCAACGATTTGCGGGGATCACTCCGGATCGCTCCGGGTCTCTCCGCGTCAAGCGATTACGGGGATATTATGGGATATAGTGTAAATCGATTACATAAAGATTTGTTTGTTTTTGTTTCAACAGGAGTGTCATCACTGGAGGCTGCGAAAGATTTCACAGTAGACGGATTAACCGGATACAATGGCAAGAAAAAGAAGAAAAAACGTAGACACAGGTATTTGTTACAGAATAATAGTGAATTCTTTGTTATATTACGACATAGATCTGGTGGACACCAATGTGGGCACTGATAAATTTACGGACATTAATGTAGCCGAATATAAGATCGAAACGCATTGCAAAGATTCGGTCACAATACATGAAGAGAATTTCTAGCTGTGAACAGTCGGCTCATCATATAATCTGGGAAAGTAGTCTTTGAACAACGAAATATGAATAATACTATAGAAATCAAATATTGTATCACTTAGAACCCATAATATTTTTTATCCGTTGTGCTTCCCGGTTTAAAAAACGTGTCTGACTATTGCGACTTCATTTTGTCACCCGCTTTTCTAAGGAGTGAAGTGGACTTATTATATTTCCAACTCTTGCAGTTTTCTACTGATTCATTTCGTTGCGGGTTCCAAGACAGTTTAATTTTTTGCTGGGACCTCCCGAGTGTCATAACTTGGTGTTGTGTTCGTGGATCACTGCTATTGATCCTGGTGTGCAAGAGTTACAGTGGTGGGCGTGTGGGCGGGATTAGCCCCATTAAAAATAATGGATATAGGGGTTGAGGATGAGATCCTGCTACCTATGCTTTGAATCAGAGCCAATATGTTTAGTAAAAAATCTAAATTTAACTTAAATTACGACACGAGTAACTGCAGTAGAATACAATTATTCATTGGCATTTCTGTAAAACATTATATATACGTTGTAGTACTTCTCCCGTCCCTTTTAACTTAAAGTTTAAGTTTTCAATTTTAATTAATATATTCTCCTACAACTCAGTTCATTGTGTCCTCCTGCAGCCGGACAATCTTCACATCTTACCAGCTGGACGAATTAGAAAAAGCCTTCAAAGATGCACACTACCCCGACGTGTATGCCAGAGAAATGCTGTCTCTCAAAACAGATCTGCCTGAAGATCGAATTCAGGTGAGTCCAGGATCTGATTTTAAGTTCAAAAGTTGCAAAACTGCACCGATTTCTACGAAATTTAGCATAGAGATACTTTGATTCTTACGGAAGGATATAGGGGCTTGTATGACTTATACAAAATATATACAATTGTGTTATTACAAACATGTATGCGTAGGCGCGGATAAAAGCTTGTTTACTATATATTCTAAGTTTCTTTATTTATTTTCTGCATCTCTCTTATTTATTGTCGTCACTGATTCGTATTTAGGTTTTTTAACGGATATCTGTTTTATTAGGTACATTGTCACGATAATATATATATTACCACTTTACAAATGGCGTGCGAACTTGTTGGTAGGTGTGTAACGAGTCCTATCGGGGTTCAATTTAGCATTAAAATGAGGTCCTGGTAAAAATAATTATTTAGCTTAGAGTCAACGTTATACTAAGCTAAACGCTGTAAGTGGCATCCTGGTTGATAGGAATCTAATGTCAATAATAAGAACGGTGCGGTTGATGGACAGTTGATGTGTTGGTACTAAGTTGATACATATCTATAAGCTTACGGTTGTGAGATCCTAAACTTTCTTCTAATGCCTGTACTATAACAACCAGACTACTGATTAATATACTTGTAAATTTCTGAATGTATGCATATCATAGACAAATAACACTCAGACACAGAATAGACGATCATACTTATCAATCATAAAATGTTTGTATTAGGTAGGTTTCGAACCTACTATCTCTAGCTCAGCAATCAGAGTCATTAATCTTAAATTCTGCGGTAGTTCAATTAATTTCAAAATTAATTTAGACGTGTAAGCGTTAGATTACTACAAAATTTTGTTTTAAAACCTTGGCACAATTTTAAAAACCGATTTTCTGCAATTCATATGCGATCAAACAGTCTTTCTTCACTCAACAATGGTGTACCAAAATAATAATTTAGCTCCGGTTCAGCAGAGCCACAAAAAACGTCTATTATTCACTTATTAAGTCGTCAATTGCCATCGATTGCTGTCGCCCTGTAACTCGACACCGGCGCTATGGTGAACATGCCTCTATAATATTTTTTCTTCTTTATTTTTATACCCACCATGTTAAAAAATAGGTAGGTATATTTTAACTTTAATTAAGGACAAAACAGTTGGTAAATACAGATTGAACAATTTACTAGACTTTAAATAGGGTGTACATTATTGTGCGGATTTTAGGGAATCCCGCGGATATAAATACTATTTGACTAGATATCTTTAATGAAAATGATGAATACTTCAGTTACCAACCTACATGTTGTGTATCTGGGCAATAAATAAGGCCGCCCTGTGTACACTCCGTCTCACATTTTATGTACTCTCTTCTAACTGTAATATTATAGTGTGCAAATAAAGAGTTTTCTATCTATCTATCTATTTTTTTTTTGTGACCAAAATTTGTTCTGCAAATAATAGGTATTTTTACGGTGCAGAGGGTTTTAAAATAAAGTAGTCGGTGACTGATGTCAAAAGGTAGGAACACTTGTTCTATAAGAAGTAGATACCGCGTTAATAGCATGCTTAGACCGGTTTTTCAATCCTAAAAGTATTATATGCATTACCAAATTAAGCGATATTTTATTTGTGTCAAATTTTTTTACCTGTTCTAGATAGATTTAAACTGTTCTAGATAAACATTAAATTGTATGTACTACAATTAGTTGAAGAAAATGCAATTGAGTTTAGCAAAGTGTTACAAATGTCATATGATTAGCCATATCATATTAACTAATAAAATAACTCGATATTTGTAGTAGAGAACCGGTCACACACATTTTTTGTTCTCCTCTGAATCGTATTAAAGACATCATACTTTTCGTTCACACATAATTTGTTCTTTGAGATCCCACATTTTTTGCGGTCCCGGTGTGCATTTGTTGTCTAATAGGCACGTCATTCGGCATCAATCGTTGTTGACGTGATTTCGACACCCGATCCGAGCAATACGATATTTTGCGCAAACAATTGCTCAAGGTTTCGCGGAAGGAAGTTTTTTTTTACCGACGTTCACTACCTATTGCGATAACTGAATTGTGGATTTCGTTTTTGATGCATGCATTTATGAAAGATTTTATATCGTCTAACTTCTGTAGAATAGCTGATTAACTGTACAGACAGCAGTAGAACTCTACGGTAACTGCAGAAGTATTTAATATATAATCTGTACTCATTACTTTAAAAGAACGGGTTGTGTGATAAAATATTGTCTGCTATGAGGAGTGCAACATTCTAGCTGATTTTATAATTGTGAAAACAAGTTCTCTGTATGTTATTCTTTCACGCCTAAGCCCGATTTAAATATAGATTTACTGATAGTAAGTGACAGTTTAAACGAGAAAAATTAGTAATTATTTACTACTTTAACCGACACACATGTAGGCAAATATAATTAATTTTAAAACTAACTGTTTTGTGCGGCAATTAAGAACTATTGGTAACCGCAAGCGAATTTGCTTTATAAGTTTGTCAAAAGCCATTTTTATACGATACAAACTTTCTAGTTATTTCATTAGGTATTAGATAGGTAAGGTTCCACAAATAACGTTATGTTACGTAGTTGATTCAGTAATTGCTAGTCCTAATTATTATTAATAGTTTTCCGTTCGTCAGTAGCCACAACAAGGACTCAAGTATCGCCTTCCCTACTCGGAAGCTGCGGGGAAAACACAAATATGGCCACCCTCACGAGTGGCTGTGCACCCCGCAGCCCTTCGTGCCCCCTCACAACCCTCACAGCCGCACATTTATGAAAATTTCATTTCCAAACTCTCAAGTCGTCATAGTGAACTAAAATAAACCCTAATCTAACCGCACAGAGTTTATTGCCTCTTAATTCGGGCGAGGAGGAAAATTTAACGTACTGTTGTGAATTGAAATCTATTGCTTACTGTCTAAAGTGTGTTTCAGCTTCTAAATGTAAAGTTATGAGTGATGGTAGTTGAATTTTCGGTATAATGGCTTACTGGGGATTAGGTTTCCCCAATATGGGGAGCGTATTTTGTGAGACGTTGCAATAAATGGATTATTATGCAATCAAACGTCTCGTAGGCGCGGATACTTTAACATTCTTAAAAAATACAATGTTGTCTCCCCTCTAGACTTATATTACAGATATCAGTCGAATATCTTTTATATCTAGCACGGTTAATGATGTATTAAAATTAAACGTAATTGCCTCACAAAGATTGGTTTCCTCAAAGCTTTTAATTATGCTACAATTATAAGTAAGATCCTTTTACAACGGTACTATGTACCTACATATCTTGTAAATGTTTGCTTCACCGGTAGTTGAGTATATAGTTAGGCGGTTCAATTCGTATATAATTACAGAACGAACTCAAACTAATAACCAATTAATGTCACCACTCATAACGTCTTCTCAATTTAAGTGGGCAACATCACCGAACTAAAATTTCCAATCCATTAATTACACGAAAGAGTCGCGCCTAGCGCCATCTACTGGCCACTTGCGCCAACTGCACGTAGCTATGGTAACAGAGCGCTTATTGGCCACTTCTACTTTACTTCGACGAAGCAAAACGTAGTAACCGACACCTGAGAACACTCGAATCTGATTTCTACGCATCAGATCTAAGCGCTGTTTTGATTAATCGGTTGGAAAATATTATTATATTCAGGTTTAGTGCTGTTGTATTATTAGCTCCGCCCTTCTTAGTGGCATGGCGGACGGGCTTTGTCTTACCTTGGCATGTCTTTTTACGTCCGTTTTGTTTGTGTCACTCTGGCTTCATACAGGAAAACTGTAATGTACAACTAAAATAATTAAGGAAACTTAGACACTGCGGCGTGCTCGTAGTTAAATATTAAGGGAAGTAGGTACGACTATTTTGCGGTAGTAATGTGTATTAATATTATTTAGAAGACTTTCTTTCATATCAAGTAAATAATTATAAAATGAATATACCGAAGCTTCACAAAAAGTTATCAGAGATTAACATCGACTAAATTATTTTTCATTTAATTAATTAGGTGTATCATATTCAAGTGAGCAGATGGAATCAATGAGCTAAATAGGTTAAATGACAAGTGTGACCGCACTGAGTTCAAGCGAGTATATATATACATCCACATTTGGACACCCGCACACCGCGGCGATTGCCGACGGCTGCCGGTCTCGTATAAACCACTGAAAAACACATCGAGTAAACTTTATTTATTTATGAAATACACACACACACACACACACACACACAGTTTCAATAATAATCTTCTTTGTTTGAATGTGTATTGAAATGATTTAATTTTACAGTAAATTCACAGATTTCAATAATTATACATCATCATCATCATCATCAACAACCCATAATGTCCCACTGCTGGGCTCGGGTCTCCTCTCAGGAGAGGGTTAAGGCTATATGTCCCCACGCTGGCCGAGTGCGGGATAGAATTATATATAATTAATTATACATCTGGAAATATCCAGGTACCTTGTAATTCTTCAATTACACCTAAAATAAATACATTGTTTAGTAATTAATTAATGGGCAAAACATTCACATGTTACATCAACAATCACTCATTCTTAAACTAGTAATGAAATATTTAAAAAAAAACTCGACTGGGTATTTTTTATTATTTTGATGCACCCAGAGTCTCTCTCACGACTAAAACGAGTCTATTGACACCACTGACATAAAAGTACGACAAGCCGTTTCGACTCTAAGGCGTGACAAAAAAATATACACACATACGTACACTCGTAAAACATAACCTTTTTATTTCTATCGACTACTACTATGTATAGTTAATGTAATTATATGTAAATAAATATGTTTCTAAAATAGTATCCAATCACCCGTTTTAAATATGTAAGGAAATTAACTTGCTCAGAGGGTAGCTACTTATTACATCTTAAAAATCACAGACTTTTAAGTTTTGTTTAACATTTTTTTCCACAAGTTTTTGCCCTTTTAAACCCCCGACGCAAAACGTTTGACGTCGATGTCTCTGAGTGTGTGAGTCTGTCTGTGGCATCGTAACTCTCGATCGGATGGACTTTTTCATTTGGAAACCGGCTGCCTTGCGGTGGTTGTTAGCTATGTTTGGTAAATATCGTACCGGCAGCATAAGAGTATCAGTTTTTCTCCAAAATGATGTGAGGCATTTTTGTCGCGTGATTACTCTTACAATAACAGTTAGGAATTAAGATTGTATAATAACGAGCAGGCACTGCTCTTAACACTATTTAACTCCTAAAAACCTACCAGGATCTTCTATACCAACGATATAACAACATTTAAGTAAGATTGCCTGAAATAAATGTAAAGATATATTTGCTATAAGATTAATAATAATAGTTTAATAATAATAGTTTATTAACAAAAGGCCATACATTTTTTTTTCTATCTCAGTCATACATATAAGCTCAACACTAAGTACATATATTTTAATTTCATAGAGATAGAGTGAACGTCAGTGTCTATGATAGTATAAACTATGTTACAGACACTGGCGCCTTCCTCTTACAATTTATATGATGTTCTTTGGTTAGAATTGTCAAGATGATGTATGTAATAAAGTTTTAGGGAAACTTTGTAGCTACACATATTTTTGGAGGTCTTGGGATAGGATACTTTCTAATAAATGCGAGCGAAGCCGTGCGCGAAAACTAGTATTCAATAAATGTATACTTAAGTATGAATTCTACACGATAGCTATCAAACATACTATAATTATAAAACAAGCTTAAGCACACCTGACCGTAATGACCGAGTGTAAAGCACGGAATATATACTATACAGAGTAGAATATTGGAACTACTCTTAGGCACATCCGCGCCGGTAATGGAGCTCGCTCGGCAGCGGCGGGCGGCGATCACATTTCTCGCCAATTACGCGCCGATAGCGGATACTCGGATACTGGCGCATCTCTACCGGCGCCGGTACACTAGCACACCTCTAATTTGTTCTACACCGGTCATACGTCCGACTGGGTATTCGATTTCCGTGAAATTGATATAGCACGAGTATTAGACACAGCTCGTTTAGTAATTAGATTACAACTGAAACCATTAGCACGCATAATGGGGTACTTACTTACTGGTGAAATAATAAACCTTTATTGTAACAAGAAATGGATTACTAATCAGTGTGTGGGAGTCTTGACAGACAGACGGCCAAAGACGGACAAAGTGATTCTATTAGGGTTCCGTTTTTTGAGGTACAGAACCCTTAAACATCTATTTAATATAATTGTAAATTAAAATAATAATTCTCGCTGAAAGATTACACATCTGCTGAACCTTTCATATGAGGAAACGGAAACACACACACACACACACACACACACACACACACACACACACACACACACACACACACACACACTCGCATCCAAACACATTAACACATGAAAAACACTCTCAACCACACATGAATGAACACAGTTACCACAGCCAATTCAAAAGGCTTCTGGTTTGGGATTGATCTATTTGTTCGGTTTATATTTTATATTCTACTACTAAATGATATACTCAAATAGATGGATAAATATTCTATAAGCCAGAACCGCTGTCCTTCTCAAAGTGATGCTAGGGTGCTAATTTCTGTTGTCGCCTCACTAACTATTATTATAATTGCCAATCTTTTGAGCATCGTTTGTCGTCGTAGTTGCGAGAGATTTTAGAACAGCAGAATTAGCACCAGTGAATTATGTCAAATGTGGTCTTGGTCGGCGCGACGCAAGCCTCGAGCTTAGTGCGGAAACCATCGATAACTTCAAACATGTTTATGTAGAAATTGAATAAATAAATAAATAAATAAAATAATAACCATTAACATAAATATATAACTTTTTAAACCTGCAGTAGCTCACACCAACTTGATAGAAAACATTATATATACCACTAAAATCCAACTAAAAGTGCCAACTTACTTTACCTAAGCCACTGTATTAAGTAAATAAGTTGAACAGTAAACCGATGCATCTCATAGCGGCACCAGTGTCGGCGCCTCGACTGCAGGCTGATCGCATCTCGCGCCAATTACGCCCCTTCAGCCCCCAGCCGGAGCGGTGAAATGTAGATCTAGCGCCAATATCTCAGGTACTATACCACCGTGGATTTACAATAAACGTGCTTAAAGGAGCGTCTCCACTTGTTACAAGCATTCTTAGAAACACGAAACTTCGAATACAAGATTTTATATATCTTCGATCCAAACATTCTCTAACATTTCCATTAGACTGTGAGTGAGTGAGTGTGCTGGTTATCAGGTCACTAATCACCAAACAAATAATCTCCACTAAACATAGGTTATTCTGTCTATTTGCTTCCTAATCAACAGCCAATATAACTAACTTACGCTTGTTAACAAAGTACCAACTAGATCGTACACAGTAAAATATAGGTATACACCGCTGTTCATGGCTTGAGAGTTTATGTTATTTACATCATTAGTTGGTTGCAATCTCGTATAATAAGTAAGCACCCGTAGAGCTATAACAATAACACCAATAAATACCTCTTAAACTGCATACCTTAAGTAGAAAATTAGAGATACAAACCTCATTCGTATATTATCCGCACAAATTTTGTTACTATATATATACATGTATAACTTACAGGAGTGTCACAAACTGAACACACCAAAAAGCAATCATAAACATATATAATACGACAAAATCCTTAAACATTTCTATAAGCAGCCACGCTACAATACAATAATAGGCTGAGGAGGAAAGGGGCCTACCTCCTCCCGTCCTTTCCGTTCCTGGTCCTCCGTGAGCAAATTTAGCAATTAGCGTGCGTGCGGATTCCGGACACCAGCCCGCCGGCCCGCCATCCGGTCCGACCGTCCGGTAATAGCCACCTAGCCTCGTCCCACGATTATTCAGCGCGCCGTATTTGCCGATTTGCGCATTCGAGTCGTCTTTGTGCGGTTATTAGAACTGGCGGCAAATTGATCGGAAGATTTGGGTTTTTTGTTGTCGTAGGCGGAGGATGTTTTCTTTCTATTTGTTGTGTGGTTGAGTGCGCTATTTCGTATAACAAGTTCCAATTAGAGCGTGTACTTGGATGGGTAACCAGCGGGGCTTACTTCGTGCGCTTATTTCCTGAAAATGTGTTTACTTTTAATAGGTACAATTATTAAGTAACGAATTCGATAGTGTTGGAATTTTTGTTGTAACTTTTTCGAAACTTAATTGGATGTTAGGTTTCTAATCGTATTGCTAAATATTTTGGGGGCAGTAACGGCCTGGTCAAGCCGGCCAGGTCGTGCTGACATCAGCGTAGCTGTATACTACATTCGGTAATCCTAATCTGGGTAGTACTAATAAAAATGAATAAAATGGCTTTAAATTATTTAATCCACAGAAGATAAGATTTTTAAGGCCGAGAGAAACGTGTAATAAAATATTGGTTAATATTATGCCTGAAAAACCCCAGTAGAAAAAAGAGAGCTTTTATAAGCTTAAAACAAGTTATAAAAGACTTCCTCACGTACTTGGTGATAGGAACTAAACGTTCCTATCACCAAGTACATTTGGTGCATGTAGAATGTGTCCATCTTTCATCAAATACAGGTATGTAGATAGATTTTATATTGAAACAAAATGTAAATAAGGCTTCGCATTTTATAAAAAAGAATGGTGTGTTTGAGAACACTTGACACGTATATTATGTTGCTAAAACAACTTCTTAAAATTAATATTTATTCGGATTTAATACTATTCGTCATTGTTTTTTTATACCTAATTTTACACATGCGCTTCGGTCATCATCCTTTTGGAAATATTCGTCACTTTAAACAACAACAGCAAATAGGAAAGGTACAGGAAATGCGCAGCTGGATATACCGGCGCTGCTGCTGCTTCTGCGTAAAGCTACAAACGGCGTAAGTACCAAAATCAAATAGGTAATTACATTTTGAACCGATTGTAGTCGAGATATTAGGTTCATGAGATCTGAAGTGCTCGTGCTGTTTAAAGAACCAGCTAAGCAACTGATTGACGCTTCTCGCAACCAAACGGCCGGCCTTTTTCTAATTATGCCACGTTGGATGGCAGTGCTGCCAGCCTTTTTGGAACGCTACCGGTGATGATGCGGAGGATTTTTTTGATGCTTGTATATAAATATTTTTGTTTCTTTTTCACTACAATTCATAATAATAATATTTTTCGGCATATGACACACAGCGCCTTCTATTCGCAAATTAAACAGAGTTTGTACTATGGGTACAAGATAACTGATATGAATACATGTATTTTTTTTAGTCATTCAGGTAAATATATACATATCAAATGTACATAGAAGATACCCAAAACTTTAATGAAATAAGAAGCAACTTACTAGGTGCAATTGGTCTATAATCCGCAGAAGGGGTTTATGTTCTGGTAACATGGCACACTTTCTGAAAAGCAACGATATTTTTTTTAAATCGATTCTCTCGGCTCTCATATACCGAAATATGTTTTGAGAGTAGCTCTCATATACCTGAAGAGTTATAGGAGAACTATGGTTCTCCTATAACTCTTCAGGTATGAACTCTTCGAACTATAACGGTCTCAGTCTTGTTTCCCAACAGAAATTTAGCTCACCCTTACAATAACTTCAAATCGTACTTAATGTGTTCTGATAATGGCTAAGTGCTAACGAAAGGTTGTTGTCATCATCTAGATACCATTGTGTCTAGATGATGAAAATAATGACGAACATTACTTCTTTGCAAAACCAAGAACCCCACTTTAACTGGTAAATCTAAATACAATTATCAACAAGCTGTCTCATTCCCGGCGAGAGTATAATCCGGCATTACGGTGCCCCCTCATAACTTGAAGTGGAGTTTGATTGAAATGCCGTATGTCACTGTTTCTCTCTTACTGGCTCTAGAGAATAGAAAACAAGAGTTAGGTACATAGTCTTGATTAGGTATAACATTGCAATAAAATATCTATGTTAGATGTATCGGGATGTATATTTAGAACATTTGCAACATTTTGCCAGCAATAGGTTTGTAGGAGAACAAAATTATACGAAGCTGAAACCTGTGAGTAACACTTAAGTATTGTTTTAATAATGTTTTATTTGTTCTCTGCCTTATACAAATAGCTGACAGCTAAAGACATTGAACAAAATGTACATTAAGTATAAATAATTATATAAATACGGTACGTTAGTTATACGTACATTAGTTTTTTACCTCGAACTTTCAAAACAGTTATTATAGCGTCATATGACTATACCAAAGAAAACCCTTGAACAACAAAATATTGTAGTTCAAGGCTCTTAAACTATGACTTAACATGAATGCACTTGAAGAATACCCCTATCATAAATATCTATTAGTTTCCACATAAAGTTTTAGTGATTTAGTTATACGACCTCGTGCGAATAAAGAACAACGTTCTGACACAATTTAATAACCGCAAAACATTCACAAACAATGACACTCATCGGATTAGCGGTGATTTATCGCACCACTTCATGTGTAATAATCTATTTACAGGATAACCTATAAATTATCTTACAACACAAATACTTCCTACCAACTGTTTAACCTTTACATGTATTACTTAAAGTTCAATTTCCCGCGCTGCAACTATGGCTAGTTGTTGTTTTATACCAACATTGACAATGCACTATTCTGTACTCTCGATACTGAAATACAAAGTTCAATTTTGAGTGCAATAATTCTATAGTGCTGTGCTTAGCACGCCCCCTAAAGAAAATTTAGTTTTGGCAGTCGGCCCCGGCTTCGTCCACGGCCCCTAATTTCTAATAATGAACTGGCCCGTCGAGTTAAAAGTATAATGTGTATTAATGGACAATTCACTCGCTGTACTCTAACAAATATTTATTGATATTATGACGGAATAATTTTATTAGGAATTTGTTATTGTGTGGAATAAAATGTGATTTAATGTTTCGCGGGGTTGTATGGTGATGAGAATGTTATGTTACACAACGATGAACGCCAAGTGATGGAACCATTCTAATGTTGACCCGATGGGTTTTAGGTATTTTATAAACATTACATTTATGATTTTCTCTGGGTCATTTACCAGTCCACTGCTGGCATATCTCTCTTGAGTAAGAAGACATTTTGTATTTTTGATATTTTCTCCGCTTAGTCTGGAATAAAATATATAAATATTTACTGAGCTGTAATATGTTTTCTTTTTTCAACCACTTCAAAGATTTAAAAAACAAATCATTGAAATCAGTAAACGCGATACAGTATCAAGAAAACTAAAATTGAGGACTTACTTAATATGAGACAAAAAAACCTTCCCCAAGATACTTACAAGAAGCATAACAAATGCTTTTTAAAATCATTCTGACGTTTTAAAAGCTACAAATAGTTTAAATGTAATAATAACCCAAACTAATAACATTAAACTTTGAATTTGACAAGACAAATGGACGCGCGCCCGAGTCAATAACGCGTGGATGTCGCAGCCCCAGCTCTCGACACAACACTACCCTCTTTCTACCGAATCGTATATAGTTCATCCACTTTTGCAACTACTAAAAGGAAACCGAAAACCCACCTAGTTCAACAATAGTTAGAAACGATAATGTGACAGTAAAAATAAAATAAAAGAATTGAAATAAAATCCTCACTAATAGTAAACTTAAATGTGAAAGTAGCCCCGTCTACTAGTCTCTCTCGATGAAATTAACCAATCTTTATGCAAGTTAACATTTAGTTATTGAGATTCCTGAAGATTGACAAAGGCTACTTTTTGCCGCAATAACTGAGATTTACGTGGCCAAAGAAACGGGTGAAATCTAGTAAACATAGAGTGAGGGTCAAAATAATGCCTTCTAAAAAGTTCATAGTACTTAAAAAACAACAATAACCATTAAATAGCCGTTCGTTTTTCCACAATCCCCCATTATCTGTTAATAGCGTTGTAACAACGCGTGCGCAATCACCTCGCACCGCCGAGGATCGACAATGGTGCGCGTGCGACGCTCTGTTTGAGATAATGATGGGTAAATGTGAGTTCACTCAAATGAGGGACAAACTCATTGTGGGGTGGTTAGACAGCGATATAATTTGGTCAGGTGAATGAAAACGTTGGTTTAGAAATCTGTGTAGTTAGGTAAAAATGAAAATACCAACATGACTAAGGTCATTTTTTTAATTTTGATGATAATTATCATGTACCGAACATTTTTTCTTTCACATTTTCTGAATACTGCAAGTCCTGAGTAATTATTATAAAAACAAAAGACCGGCTTAGAAGTAATGACCCACTCCCCCTCTTTTTTTTCATATGCGGGCGCCATTTTAAAGATTTCTATAGCCTATGTCACTTTTATGATCATAATGAATTCAACGACACCTCATATATCAAAAACCGTCCGGCCGTTTGGGCTGTAAGGCGTGCCAAATAAATTAAATAAACACCCACAAACACATAAACACTCGAAAAGATTATCCTCATTCTGACGCAGTCGGGTAAAAACCGACAGGGGTTTGTAACGATAAGGCAGACTGAAATGCGCTTTTTGATTGAAGTAATAGCCTGTTTAGTGTTAGAGTTGACCGCCAGATGGGAACTGAGAGTTATAATTTTTATTTGAATGCCTCTGTGGCGTAGTGGTAGCGAATGCGACTGCTATGCAAGAGGTCTCGGGTTCGATTCCTGAGTCGGACCAAATGTTTGTATGATCTGCAAATGTTTGTTTCGGAGTTTGGATGTTTTCTATGTATAATATGTATGTATTTACAAAAAAAAAGTATATAAGTATTAATATCAGTTGTCTAGTACCCATAGTACAAGCTCTGCTTAGTTTGGGACTAGATGGCGTTGTGTGTTAAAATGTCTGAACATATTTATTTATTTATTTTATAATAATGTTACTGATATAGTGCACAGGGTGAAGGACTTGTCCGTTTCTTTTATTTCTTGCAACTATGAAATGAACAGATAGGATAATATTTTTCACTCATCGTATGCCAAACGTCCACAAAATATGAAATCTAAAACTAACTTGCACTTCAGTAAGCATGACAACCAACTAAAACCCAAGTTTCGAATCGACTTTAGCCAAAAGTGTTCCAGTGCCTAATGAGAAAAAAGCGACAATTCTATCGCTGAACGTAAGCATAGCCCGCGGCTAATACGATTACGTGCCACACTGTCATTAAAAAAAACTCATTTGTCGCAATTGGCACGTGGCCGGCCGGCCGGGATGGCCCGGGCAGGCACGGACGGCCCGGGCTAACGAGACTTGTTCCCGGACACCCGCTGCGATGCCTTTTGTTACTTGTCTGTATTTTAGCTATAGTTGTGGGAAAGAGTTTGTTTTTGTAAGTGATCATGTAGTGGGCGATCGAGATGAGTTTTTTGTTAATAGAAAATTGTTTATACCACTGTAAGTAATAATTGTTAGTATTCATAAGACAAAAGCGTATTGACATAAAATAGACACAAAATTATTTACTTAATTTTATTAATTATTCAATTATTTGTGAGCCGTTTCCTGATTGAACTTCTATCGTTGACATTACAAAACATATTATCTTCTTTTGATGAAATAGCAACCTAAAAGTCTTCAAGTCTTAAGTTTTCGAGTCTTAGTTGTGATGAAAATAACGATAAAAACTATAAAAAATGTGAATGAGATGAAATGGGGACTGTTTTTCAAAAAAACAAAAAGTTCTCCAAAACATATATTGTCTTGACAGCTGAAAACATAAATTTTTCTAAATCGCACCGTAGACACTGTAACTTGATTTTATTGTGCAAAGAAAATTATCATAATAGTGTCCTGTGGTCTCACCAGGGAATATTATTTTCTAGAATAACAAATACTTCTTATAAAATAACACAATTCACAATGTCACTTATAAATATTACAAATATTGTGTCGTGGGAATCATACATACCATCGACAATGCGGTTTCTTTCCATTATTATGAGACGGTTGATTGTAATAGACAGTAATGTGCTGTCGGAGGCTAAATAAAGGGAGGAGAGGGCATTGAGAGGACAAGATACATTGTATGTGTGGAGATACAGTTCAGTTGATGTAATAACACAAGTGATTGTGGGTTAGACGGTATTCATTTTGAGCAATTCAGTAAATCTAATAAAAATTGTAACGTGCTGTTAATAACATTGGTTTCTATAAATTTTGGGAGTAGTAATAAGAAACTGAGTTATATTGCAGTGCTATTTGAATTTATACTGTAACGTCTAGCACAGGGATAGACTACTACCGTACTACTCTTTCACAGAAGATCGTCCAAGAATGACAGCATTCTTGCACTGTGTTTCGTTGGTGAGTGCGAGATCGAACCCCCAATGATGCAAAAGCATCGCAATATCTCGCCATATAAGTATTGGTGCATAGTCTGCATTCACAATGAGTACAGTGGTCACTACTCTTGTTCTTTTATAGTTGTTCTGCTCATGCTCCATCAGACACAGTAGACTGAGAAGCAGTCTTTGGTAACTCATATATAAAAAGAGAATACTATTCCTGGTCATCATTATAATGTCTTTCAGCAATTAAATCTGGAATAGCAGTATATTACAATGAGTAAGTTTTCCCAATCACATTACAATATGTCCCCCACAAGGGACGTACCACGCCCTTTGATTTAAGTTATCGGTTACTTAAGTGAATTGGCGATGAGTCGCCGATACTTAAGTGAGCAGTTACACCAAATTGTAACTTATCTCAATCAATTGTCGTGATATTCATTACATAAATTGCCACCAATCTGGTAGATATATACTTAGTTAAAGAAAGTGGTTATTTCTAAGGTTTACTTTCCTTTTACACTTATTGCGGTTTCCGACCATAAAGAAATTTACACGTACATTGAGTACATTTTTAGAGTTTTATCAAGTGTATCATAGATGGGGTGAGCATCGAATTATTATTTGGTTTAGTATGGGCTAAGATAAATTTACTGAACTTTATACTGTACGTTAGTTTATTAAATAGATACCATCAAACAAACCACATCTATATAACAATGTCTCTTTCTTTGTTTCCTTCGATCTGCCTTAACTTTCAATGCTATAAATGACTTTTACTTACATCATCATTATCATCAACAACCTATAATGTCCCACTGCTGGCCTCGGGTATATCCTCTAAGGAGAGGAGACCCGAGCCCAGCAATGTCTCTCTTATATACGTTACTATAATTGTAATTTGGCTTTCCACACATCTCTGCCAATCCAATCTGAAATAAGTATTATGCTTGATGAGTGAAAGAATATATTACTATACCAGAAGTATGTTGTAATCAGGCTATCAATAGAGATAAGAAAGAGCATTGCCGTACTAAATTTTATAACAAGACGTTGAAATTGTACAGCTCTACGGTCAAAACAAATTCAACTTTTTAAAAACGTACTGGTTAAGTAATAAGTTCATACAATATTCAAGGTGTTGAGTAAATACAACACTCGCACTGAGGCAATATAAGTTGGGCCTCGAAGTTAGGTTCTACTCGCGGCTCAATTATAAAGTTAGGCGTAGTTCGGATACACGCCCTACGTCTGTTGCGACCGGTACAATGAGAAACGAACTACTCCAACTGCGGTTACAAGAATTTATTCTACCCTAAAGAGATGCATCTTGTAAGTTTGGCTCTTATGAGTTTTTAGAGTTTATTTATATTTAGGTAAATAGTTTATTAGACTGGCTCGAAGGATCATACAATTTTATAGAGGGTAATTAGGAATTTGATTTATTGATAATTATAGTTTTATTACTATAATTAATTACGTGATACAAAACTCCGTTTAAACTGGGTTTGTCAAGAAACTAGCACAATATTTTATATCTTAGCCGAATATTAATAAATCTCAATTAACTTACTTATATAGCTATTGTTATTAATGAATGGTTATGCGAAAGAACATAGCAAACATGGACCTTTAATATTCCGTCCTTTAAATACTTATAAATATTTCAAATAATATAATATGAATGTATTTAAAAGCAGCATTTTTTTTTTCTAAGAACCAAACTCGCCGTATTGGTTCTCATAAATTCTATAAAACAGAATTAAAAAAGAGTAAGAGAAATTCCACAATAAGAACTAAGCGATGACACATGAATATTACAAATAAAACTATAAATACTGTTATACGGAGTGTTGTATCGTTTATTGAATCATTTATGCTAAGCAGCAGGTAAATGACGCGACACTAACTTGATAACAGCCCCCTGTATAGCGCCCCCCTCCCCCTTCCCCGCCCTCGCCCGCCGCACCCTGTACAAGGGTGTTTCGTGAACCGCCGCGTTATTAGACAAATGATGATGCAAAATTGATTTGATGGTGCGTATCAGATGTAAGTTGCAATGTTACGTGGTTTGGAATGGAATTGCAACTCAGTTGAGCAAATATTACAACAGATCACAAAGGATTGGTTGCACTTTTGTATATACTTCTGAATGGCCAGATCCGCATGAGACAGTAGTCTCAAGTGAAGCTCTCGCTTTAATTTAATATACTGGAAACATACATGTAAGACAATAGTGTATCAACATTAAATTTTATTGTATGATAGCTCACTGTGGTGTGAACAAGGTTTGTTTTTTTTCTTAAAATTTTACTTTTATGCCAAATAAAGTCTATTTTCGGTGTATTTTATTGCACTAGTTTTTTCAAAGGAATCTGCAGCTGAAGCACATAGAATTCTGTATCGACTTATGGTGACATGTAGAGTCTGGTTTTGTCCCTTCAAAAATAATGATTTTGAACTTGAGGATAAAGAACGTTCTGGTGCAACGAAAAAATTTGAAGATGAAAAGTTGGAGAAATTACTCGATCAAGACCGATGTCAGGCGCTAGCAGAACTTGGACAAACATTAGAAGTAGATGAGTCAACCGTTTGAAAACGTTTAAAAGATTTAAGAATGATCCAGCAGCGAGGACATTGGCTACCGTATGAATTGAAGCCGAGAGAAGGCGAACGACTAGATCGAATCGATTAGAAGTTTCTAGTTGCTATGGCGTCAATATAAATAAAATAATAAGGCGTTTCGTCGACGGCAGGACAGTTTGGGCTACAGTGCGAGAAATATTGAAGTGATATCAGTGGTTAAATTAGCGACCTCGGTGACAATTGTCACCGAGGTCTGTTATTCGAAGTGATATTATAATTTTAAGAGTGTCTTTAGTAAAGGTAACACGTCAGAAGGTTCGTTTCTCAAATCCATCAAAACTTAATACGTAATGATAGAAAAAACCAAGCTTCTAACCAAAAGTTACAATCGTGATTATCGATCAATAAAACCCAGTCATTATAATCATAACGGTTATAATTTGATTAGTGTGGCGAACAAAGGCGCACGACCGACGAGACAGGAGCGCGACGCGGCACACAATGGCGCTGCGTGTGCTGACTGTTTCATTACACTAATGTACCTGACACGACCTGTTTCAGTCGCCTGTTGGAAAACAACGGCGCACGTTTGTTACCAATTACTAACGGATATTATTATGTATTAATTATGGTAATTAAGTTAAAATATTATTCTGCTTCTAATTTCTATTTTTGATCTCATTTTCGACGTTGGTAAACAACGAGTACTAGTAAGGTTTACTTTTCTGGCTGCGGTCACAAATTGATAAATTTTCAGGTTTGCACAGTCGTTACTACTTTCTTACGGATATTCATTTCGGATTCCTTCGTTCTAAGCCTTATAGCGAAAGTAAACTAGCATATCTACTAACCAGGCCAAGAAGGCAAGAAACTTTTACTCTGATTAATGTATAATAGACAAATAATAAAACAGCATAATATAATTTCTGCTGTTTTTGAATATTTTTTTTCATAAAAAAAAGTTTAATTAAAAAAAACAATTAAAACCAAGTATTAATTCCTTGGGCCTTTAAAACAATCTATACGCACACGTATCCACCGTTATATAGAAATCAAAATATTTGTTTCACTTGTTGGTTACTTGATTTTACTTGCGGTTTTGTAATTATTCTGAAATCCTATATTCTTTTCCTTCATTCCCGACCCCGAAAACTCTTAACGATTACTAAATCCCAGTTGATTACCGCTGATCTGTGCGCATCTGCACTACTGATTACATTACCGACAGCTTCCCAAACCTTTGTAAGCGGTCGCTTCCACAGATGAGGTCACCGTTCTCACCTAGCCTCTATACTTTATTTGATCCCGATGTTATTGAAAACCATGTACTATGATTTTTTACATATAAGAATAATATATTCTTGTATGTAAAATGAATCTGTAGGGTTTATAATTAAGATTCTTTTATTGAAAATATTATAACCTCTGAATTTCTTAGTCCCGACAGATTTTTAAGATTACGAACTTTGTGAGCAGAGCGGTAGATGAGACGGAAACAATACTCACTTACAAGTTGTAGATACGTCACAGTGTATTGTCTTAGCGGCATCTATTGCTGAGCGCAGTGGTCACCACATTCATTGCGAATGCAGACGATGCAGATTGTTGACTTCTACCACCATGGCAGCCTATTAAGACGCTTCTATCATTGGGAATAATATATTTACTTATATTAGTAACCAACAGCTTTAGTGTAAAAAATGGTAAACTGATAAATAAACAAATTGAAAACCCCTAAACATAGTGTTACAAGCTCATGAGTATACAAACAGTTTGTGTCATTGGTTCGTTCCAGACACGAGTGCATATATTGACAAGACATTGCGTTATAATTTGTAATTGCAGGCACAGAACAACTGCACAAACAATGCATTACAAACTACACAAATCGATTATCGCCATTGAACTAATAACTGTATTCATGGCTTGGCTTTGTTAATTACTATGTGTTATTGTTGCTTGCAAAAATAACAATATAGAGGACTAAATACATTTTATTTTATTGTTATTTTGCAAATGCGTGAACGTTCATGAGTTGCTTGGTGTATTTTAGCATAGATTTTGGAATCCAAAGACAAATAGTACGTACGTTTGCAATGGTCTGATCCACGAATTTTTTCACATTTTCGATCCTTAAGCTTTCTCGGGAACCCGTTTTCTTTGGTTTATTTAACACTAGCCTTTACGGCTCCGCCCGCACATATGCTAAAAAAACAGTCTATATAACTCGCTGACTAAATAGCTTTTATTTGATAGAATAATTTTAAAGTCGATGTGGTTTAGGAGTAAGAACTTAATAAGTAAACTCACATGTATACTATTAGTCAGGATCACTATCGTAGCTTTCAGGATAAATTAAGAAAGCAATATATATAATTATCTGCAGTTTCAATTAAACTTATTTTAATTGTTTAACCTACATATGTAAACAAACACAAATACAGCCGGCCTTTTTGACGCATTTAGCTAATGATTCTTGAATAGTGTGTTATTATCAATATCTGAAATTATAATAAATATCTTGTACCCGCATGTATTGTGATCGAATCATTAACGTCATAGCAATAAGTGTGTGTGATCGTAAATAACATGATTGTGACAACAGGTGAAACTGCGTCCTTTAGGCTGGCCTGGTGGTCTAGTGGTAAGTGATTCAGACTGCTAGGCTCTAGAGGTCATGGTTTTGAATTCCGTTACATTACGACAAAAATAGTTGATTCTTTATATTTTGTCTTTAGCGAAAACGGGTGAAAGATATTCCTTTTGAGAGCTACTATTCCGTGCACTGCGTAAACGGTTAAATTTCGCAATTATAATGTATGAAAGAATAAGTAATCTTCAAAAGTTCTCAGTCATTATACAATATATACCTACTTCTTATTTACTTTTAAATTATTGAAGTTTTTGTGTGATTTTAAGATTAGTTCACGAACAAATTTAAACCGGGCACACGCATAGACAAATACCACTAATATAATAAATAGGGTGCTGAAATCAAGTTACTTTTTTAGATAAAATGTTTGAAAGGGAATAAATATATAGTCTTTGTCACTGTCCTACCATAGATCAAAGTACTAGTGAATAACTCTTCTTACAGATATATATATAATATTTGTCCCACAGCAGTAAAATAAAAGTCATACGTCGCTCTAACTACACAATTCGTAATCTCACAGTAGAAACCTCAGCCATAAACAACGCGTTGCCCACAAATCTCTCAGCGGGGTGCGTCCACGTCATTCGTAACTAGATTACGGCAATACTATCGAGTATCAAGTTGTTATTTACTGCTCACCGACCGAAAACTGTTATTGGATAGCCATCTCTGTTTATCCTGTGGTTGTTCGTTCAATGTGGGGCAGTAGTTAATATTAATGGCATTACGTTGGACAAATATGAGGGTTTTGAGGGAAATTCGTAGATTGTGTAGGCATAAATGCTATATATATATAAATGTATTGTATCGCTAAAAGGTTCACAAGTAGACGCATCAAAGTGTAAGTCACATAATAATTCGTAAAGTTAAAGCTTTAAAAACCATCCAGTTGAATGATTCTTTGGATAAATTAACTGGCTGACCCGGTAAAAGCTATTTTGGCATATAAAAAAAGTTGTTTAGGGTTGGGTCACCATTATCACTTAAATATGCACACAAAATTTCATACAAATTGGTTCAGCCGTTCCGGAGGAGTTTAGTAACAAACACCGTTACATGAGAATTTTATAGCTTTGCTAGATTTTACTAAGTAAATGGTCTATATACATTTTTAAAACCCATCTGTTTGATTTAATCTCAGTAGACCTAAAGTAATACATAACTAAATTATATAAAATCATACCACACTCATACCTAGTCTACAAACGTTACGAATCCGAAACGTAAACATTGTTTTAAAGTGGTTGTTCTCACTTCGTCCAAAGTGCAATGAATATTCATAACTCGTACGGCTCCACACATATTTATGGATACTTGCACATGTACCTGCTTCCCAATCAGTACTGGGAAGACTATACTAACAGCGTTGATTACTATGAATCCACTGCGATTCCTACCTTTTTCTCTTTCCAATATACTCCTAATTTTCCCATAGATATATTCCCAATATACCTTATACTGCCGTCTAATCTCGGTACTACTCGGTTGACGGCATTGGATTTTGGCCCTCTCTTCGTTGTTATTGTTTTATCTATATTCTAAGTATACTCAACACAAATAATATGTTTTATTATATAATATATCGTTTTATAAAAAATGTGTTTTGTACTTTACAGGAGACAATGAAACAGGCCTCCATGCATGCCTCCAAACCACATCAAACAATTTCAATTATAGCACGCTACAATACGCAATACGCACAACAATATTTATTAAGTCTAAGACACCTTTAGTTGGCTGAATTTGGACATATTTATATTACCTACATATATATGTATGCATTAATTTAATGATGTGTGGAATCTTTGAATGTCTTGTTCACCTACAAAACGTCGGTTTGAATTAAAACTGTTTATATATATCAAGGACAAATGATACTATCATTTAATAAAACTTATTAAATAAACGAAAACTTTTTCTGTTTATTGTTTCAATATTTTTTAACGCCCGACGCAGAAAGAGGGGTGTTATAAGTTAAACGTCGATGTATTTAAGTGTGTATCTGTCTGTGGTATCGTAGCTCTCAAATGGATAGACCGATTTCGATTCAGTTTTTTGCATTTGAAAGCCAATTTTTCTTGCGGTAGTTCTTAGATATATTTGGTTAATATCAGTCTAGCAGTGTAAAAGTATCATCTATTTTCCAAAATAATGTAAGGCATTTTTTGGCGTATTGATTACTCGATAAAGTGCTTACATTGAAAGTTATTGAAATTTTTGATTTTAGCTTGTTAGTAGTGGTCACCATTGCGAATGCAGACCATGTAAGAATGCAGCATGGTGAGCCATATTACGGTAGCTTAGTAAGATGATTCGGCACCATTTAGTGAATAGAAGGTTAACCATTACTCAAAGGTAATGTCCTCAATTAACATTGAAACAAACAATAAGGTAATTGTATTTTTGTTGGCCATGCAAATAATAATGAAAGTTGTAATGAGTAAATATTCACGTGGCATGTGTGTAATTAGCGCTTTGTTAGCTATTATGCAGAACTGAGTACAATAACATATTGCTGGCGTTCATATTAATTTATAATTAACTATGAATAATACAGGTGGTTAATTTATTCCATTTCGTAGTATTACTTAGTGGCTGGTAGGTATGTTAAAAGTGAGACCAGCGTTGTAAAGTAGCACAAAACCTCCATGGAAAAGCAAGGCCTATGTTTAGACGAGGACTGTTAAAGGCGGTTCATGTGATGTGAAGTATTATAGAAATACACAAGCCTGCGATTTTGTTCGTTTTATCGCTGATTTCATTTTCACACCAATTCATATGTATTTGTTGTCAAGGATACAGAAGTAGGCAGAAGAAAACAATGAGAAGAAAGAGAGCATACTTTTCTTTTGCCTACATAATGAGTGTATTTGTAACCGATTTAAAAAAAGAAGGAGGTTCTCAATTCGAATGTATTTTTTTATGTTTGTTATCTCAGAACTTCCGACTGGGTGAACTAATTTTTGTGAGTCTTTTTTATTTGAAAGCTGGTGTTTCCCGTTTGGTCCCATTTCAATTTGGTCCCGTCCTTGAAGTTGTTTTTTTTTTGTTGCAGTGTGTGAGAAGTTGTACTATGCGTGGTATGCGTATCTGATGATAAGATCACTTTGTATGATTGATCCTCTTATTAATCATATCTGTAGCATAGCGTTAGTGTCCATTACACTACATTGTTACGCCGGGAGACATAGGTTCAGCCACAATGTCAATATTCATATGCTAGTACTAGTTTTGGTTGGATTCCAAAATCTTAGTTATTACGTACTGGGTAGTACTTACTTAATATTAACTAATATTTTGTTATTTAACATATCCTAGGCCTAAACTCGCTTATTAGTGCCAAGTGATAAAACATTAATTGCCTCGGTGGCCCAGCGGTAGCGTATGCAACTGCTGTTCTTGAGGTCTTGGGTTCGATTCCCGGATCGAATCAAATGTTTGTGTGATCTACAAATGTTTGTTTCGGAGTTTGAGTGTTTTCTACGTATGATGTATGTAGTTACTAAAAAAAGTATATATATTTATTTATATCAGTTGTCAAGTACCCATAATACAAGCTCTGCTTAGTTTGGGACTAGATGACGTTGTTTGTTAGATGTCCGAAATATTTATTTATTATTATTATTAATGAAAATATCAAATAAAGCTTTACAGGCATGTTTACAAGTCGGACTTTACAGTCAGAAGACGTCAGCATTTCTTAAGATTCACTCTGAGAAAAAACACCGATACAAACTACAGCGGCGTCTTTATTTCCAATTCGTGAACAATTCTAAATAAAACTGTACGAGTACAGTATAAACTCCGGGTTAACCTTCTGAAGAAATGACCATAATTTAGAGTCGGCCTGTCCTTGCAGACATCATACAAGTCCCAGCCAGAAAAGGAGTATTACCAAAGAGTTGGTTCATAATTACATCTTATTTTATAAGTTTTAGAAGTCTTAGAATCAAGCAGTTAGAGTCAAGAAGAATTTGTATCAAACCTCATACATAAGTTATTGGTTTTAATGAAAGTTTCTAAATTAATAAAGATTTAAAAAAAAAGTTATTGGTTCAAAATTCTAATTCTATTGGTTAAAGTTTCGTTTAAACAGCGATATTGAAAGCAATTGAAATACTTCCAAATACTGATCTTGTATTCTTATCTAAGCTGGTTTATAGTGAACTATCGTTCGCCGAAGTGGTGGTGTTGTGTACTGAGTCTGTGAGTGTCTGTGGGCCGAGGGCGGCGCGGCACGGCTCAGCGCGGCCGTCTCGAGGACTGTTCTGTCAAGATGTTTGCCAAACGGACATCTACGCCGTTTTCTAACAAACAACTTTACCGGTGTGTACTGGAGACGCCTCCATGCCTCGATGGGATTTCTTAAGTGTAAACGCCTTTGGAAATATTTGTCTCTCGCAATAATGCCATAATCCCATTAACATATAAACACGCAAATTTGTGTACGTTAAAAAATCATGTAAGGATTTAGGATGTTTGTTAACCAATTACGCTAAAACAGATGAACGGATCTTTATGAAATTCTGTATTATGCAACCAATAAGCTAACTTACTCGATATACTTAAAAAAAGGTTTTTATAAAGTGTTTAAAGCCCTGAGTCAATTTAAATAGTACGCTCATGTTAACCCTCATTCCTACTATGTAAATTCTGATCATTTTTTCAAGGCAATAAATGTAATTCGTAATTCAAGCTTTGAACACTTCTTATAAACAATACACATCATTGCATACTTCACTTGTTGTCTGTTTAATCCTGTAAAAGATGACAATATTTACCTTATTCAAACTATCTGCCGACTGAAATGCTCAACAAAATCCTAAGTAGGCACTACAACGCAACATACCTCTCCGACCCATAATTTGCCTGCCCACTACTGAAGCCCTCGGCACATTCAACCCGTGCGCTGCTTACAGAAAGGTCATCTCCAATTTGTCAGTGGTGTCAGCAGGCCAAATTGGACCGGTGAGTGAAGGGTTGTTTGCCCCACAAAACTATTCACAATTGGAGTCCTCCGTCCTCGGAGGGACCGCGCACTCATTATTCTATTTTCCCATCACTTGTCCATACGGACTACGCGTCAAGATGGCTTGTATGCTCAAAACTATAAAGTAACACATGAAAAATTATAAGTTTATTTCGGATTGCGATACTTAAATAAAACCTTAGCGATACTATTATTCAGTGTTGCTGGCTGTTTTCACATCTAAGTTCTGTCTCTCTGAATCACATCTAAATGCGAGGCAATTTCAACGATGTTTATGGATTATAAAGAAAATTGTTCGTGTACTAAAACGGTTGAATAAATTTCATTCTGGACATTTTTATCTCAAAATAAATTAAGTTTTTTTCGGAGCATTACTTACGTTGAAGTACACCGAATGACAACGATGATTGAAAACATTCATCAAACCAGTCTGAAATAGAGGAGACGGCAAAATTCTTATGACTTTCTCATTAAATACTGATAACACATTTACATCACTGTTACATGTTGACAGCCTGTCTGTGAATTACACAGTATCTGCATTGATATCAATAATCACAGGTATTCAAAGCCTCCTTGTGTCGTTTGTGCAACTGTTTTTAACATTTACACAAGATTTTAAAAACAGTTGCAAAGCACGGAGCTCATAAGTGCCGAGGATGATCAGATTATGCTCAAAGAAAGTTTTACGTGCGGAACCAGCCAGGTTATATCAATTCAAGTATTTAATTTCCAGTCCGTGTAAATGTGCTTTGCATTTGACTGCCTCGGTGGCGTAGTGGTAGCGTATGGCGACCTGGGAATCGAACCCCTGACCTCAAACACCGCTGTGTTTGAGGTCAGGGGTTCGATTGCCAGGTCGCATCAAATGTTTTTATGATCTGTAAATGTTTGTTTCGGAGTTTGGATGTTTTTATGTATAATATGTATGCTTTTACAAAAAAAGCATATATGTATTTATATCTGATGTCTAGTAATAATACAAGCCTGAATTGCGAAGTGAAAAAATAATGTGTTATAATATGCAAATACATAAGATTGGTATACAATGCATCAATATAACAACTGCACCACGAATTATCGTCGCAGGCACTCTCTCAAACATTACTAAAATTGCAGACACAGTTGCAGTCATTACCTGATGTGGGAAGCGTGACAACAATCGGTGAAACAACCACCATGCTCTAAATTTCTCCCACGCATTTCGCTATTTACACTACAATAATATAGGAATAGCAAAGAAGAACCATGCTTGGGCGCAATCGAGTGTTGGCCACGGTCTCACTTTACTTTTCGAGAGGCGACGTAATGTGACCGAAAGCCCCCTAATTTTGATATCACTTAAAGGACAGTAAAGCACTTGTATTCTATCGCGTTGCAAGTGCCTACCAGACCCGTTTACCATTGAAATTTTTAAGAGTTGAATATCCAAGTAGTTACGAGGAAATTTGTTAGTAACATTTCTTCTTACAAGCTCCATAGATGATTACACCGCGTACTCTTCACTGTTACATACACATACAGAGCGATCGGCACCTAATAACATAACACTCGATATTTCACAGGGTGACCACACACACCCGTTCCACGAACCACTCGATAATATTCCACTAATAATAATTACACATTTATTTTCATTCAAAACTCCACTGACAGCTCGAGATGCACCCTGTGTCACTCCTTTGTCTGACAACACAAACATAATAACACAATTTCACAACAATAATACGGTTTTAATGCCCTCTCAATAAGGTTTCGAATCCATTGACTCGGGTGTTAAGGCAATATTGTATTTGGATAAGGTGCCTACACGCTCATTAGTGTGTAGGATAAATAATACACGTCAGTTATTGTTACAGTATTGCAACAATATTAAAATAATATGAAGATAATAAGGTGCTTTGTGTGGAGCGAGTGGAGCGGGTAGTGTACAATGCAGATGGACTCGCGAGGCGAGACTATTTAAATAAAACTATTCATATTGACGGTCCGTTACAAAAAGAATAAAAAGAGCACAAGTTTTAACAATTAATTACTTTAAATGACATCAAGAGACTCATTGTAGTCGTTCGAAAAGTTTTCGAGACTCCCGTCTCGAAAACTTTTCGAAGAAATTCTCAGACAATCAAACCCATTCCAGTATACACTTAAGCCAATATGCCAACGTAACTTGTCATATAAAAGCTTAACTAAAAACGTGAGCTAGTTAAGCAAACAGGCGCAGTTAGGCTAATAGTAGTGAGGTGAGACAATGTGCGTGATTATGTTGGCACAAGTGTTGGCCGTGACAATCGTGTTTGCTCCCAACATTCCGGCCGTGGGGCTGGCGCTGTTTGAGTTCGGTGTTTGTCGAATATTACCGCGTGATGTTAAAATATCGTTACCGCCGTGACGCCTTTACTGAATTACACTAATGTTTGGTTTACACTGGTATCGCCTTCGTCAATGATCAAATCTGTACATTTAAGGTTCTCTGTCGTTTAAAAAAAAACTCACTGTGAAATATTTCGTTATTCGTTGTTGGTCACAGAACATATAAAGTTACAAGCAGCTAAAGTAATTACAATCAAATATGTTACAAGTTTAAGACAAAACAATAAAAAACCAAATGATATAAATTTATTTATTTTTAATATCTGCAAAAACATGGGTTACATAAATTAGTTTATCTGTATTCGCTAGATACATTCATATATACACATAATTTACACATACTATGTTATAATACTTAATAAAAATATTAATGGCTCTGTTAACAAGACTTTATACAGTTTCCATAGGAACATTATTCTTAAAGTTCGATTGATCGGTAAGTGGACATTTTCATTTCTAGTTCAAGCTTCAACCCTACTTAATTTTAAAAGTTTTGTATTTTTATGCATCTGTGAGTCGAAAGTTTACGCCAATAACATAAACTCCCTCTACGTTGTTTACTCAAAGGTAACATTTAAACAAAATAAAAAGCAAATAGTTTATTAAAAAATTGTCCAATTCGCAATCACAAACATTCGCATCTGCGCTGGTAATGAACCAATTTATAAACTCGTCGCAGTTTCCCAATCCATTCGAAACACGCTATCATACTAATCTGTTAATTCACGATATTAATTCCGGTAATCTGATAGGAACTATTGAAACGTTCTGCAATAAAGCAAATCCTCGCTGAATATGAAAATCGCGTATGAGTATCATTGCCGGACGGCGAGTAATTAAAAAACATATTAGATATGGCGGCCGGTTGTCGGCCCGTCCTCGCACAACTCAATTTGCTTCGAGTTTAGTAATCCCATTGGCGGAATGCGCTTTCAAGTACCTTTTTAAAACAAGATTATGGAAATGCTGAGTAGTCGAACGATTCATAAAAACTTTGTGTGATTAGGAAGTAAACAGATGGAGTCTCATCTTACTTTTAATTTGTTTTTAGGACTGAGTATTCTTTTGTTTGGTAGTTTTATTCATTTTAATACTTCGAGAGCAATATTACACACATTATTCATTTGAATCAAAGTAAGTAAGGCCGTAAGGCGATACCGTCATCATCACAGAATTAAAATCTTGCAGTAAAATATCTTTCACCTTAGATAAATGTTTTTGTAACCAGCCTGTCAATTAAGCTTATACGAAAGTATTTTATTAAGCTCGTAATTACGTTGTCAAACTATAAATGACCACCTTAGAAATGACTAAGAATGATGCCCAATTATTTACCGCCCAATTTGAGTTTATTAAGCGCGATCTCGTTTAGATTCTTCAAACAAACACGATGATTAGACGGTGGGTCAGTCGGTGGAGTTGTCGGTCGTAAGTAATTACGTCCCAAATGATCGGGTGTTCGCCGGAGCTGGTCAGGACGCCAATTGCCCGAAATCGCTTATTCACGGCCGCTAGTTGCTTGGGTGCGCAGCTGTCGCGCCACTTGGCGACCTAAGTAAATTGTTGAATGTAATATAAAGCTCTTTTTACTTGAATATTGATATCACATTACTAAATATATAATTATATTAATATAAAATTTGGCAGTTAGCCATTAAATACAAAATACCTTAGGTGGTAAACGTTTCCAAGAGAATTGAATAGTCCAATGCGGAAAATAGACCAGCCCTAAGGAAGGAAGTTTGGATTTACTATAACACGTTTTTCAAACAACCTTTTGCAGTACTAAGCTAAGTCATTTAATATCTCCATAATACAGAAACCTATGCCCGCTACAGTACCAGCATCATTGTTTACGGTCGAGAGGAATTAGGGGTTCGAGTCTTGAGTTTCCAGAAGAAAGTAATGTGGGCTTAAGGAATGGACTGGTTTACTCACCGTCAAGTACTTACGCACAGATTATAATCTTTATAACTAAACATAATTATGTTTAATTTCAAATTAAGAAACGGAAATATTATTGTCATTTTTATAAAGTCCAGTGTTCCTTGGACTTATTAATTCCCCTTCCGTTCATACATGAACAAGTTCAAAAAGAAACCAAATAACATTCGAATTCTTCATTGCAATATTGTTTATCTAACACAGGACTGACAGTACGCCTTCGTTTCTCTATAATATAACATTACCATATTCCCTATTGTTAATAAGTGACTTGCATTTCCAACTATAATATTAATACTTCATTCGCTTCCGTTTCCTCTCAACAAATGAGTTTATTACGTATGTTTTTTTTACTGGTTGGCTTGATGCCAATTGGTGAAGTCTAACGAGGCTCAAATGTATATAATAAGTGGGTATACCAGGTGTTAGTCGATAGGTCATTGCCACCGATTGGTATATCTATCCTAATCTGTACTAACAACAATAAAAGGTGATTTTTTTATTGATTGTGCTTGTTTGAGAAGGCAATGACTAAATAAGTCTGCAGACTATTTAATCTCGCGCTTCGACTTTAAGGAGCGGAAATTGTGACCATAAATATAGTTGAAATTCATTTGTACTAAAGTGTCGCTTTCCCACGGCTTGGGGCAAGAGAAACAACGGCCAACTCGACGATAATCACACAGAAAAACCAGTATTGAGTGATTTTTTCACTGCTTTCGAATGAGATTATCAGAGCCCCAAATTCTTTGACCAGTTTTGGGCTAGTGGGCAGCCAACCCGCTCAGAAGCACTCATTTGTGACTCTAAAGTGCAACGGTACAATTTCCATGGGCCGCGGTAATCACCGAACATCACATCACTAATCCACTGTTTTATCTTCTCTGCCATACATAAAATGCGTCAAAATTTCTGGTGAATAATGTATGATCGGATCATGTTTATTTGTAACAAAAACGTACATGGATATCAGCGGAAAAACGTTTAAACATCTCATCATTAATTTAAGTTATTGTAAATATCTGTAGTGCATAAGTTTTGAGAAACATCTATACTAATATTATTAAAAGGGAACCATTTGATTATGTGTTGGTTTGCATTGAATAAGCTTCAAAACTACTGAACCGATTAGAAAAATTCTTTCTCTACTTGAAAGCTAAATCATCCCCGAGTAATATTTGCAAAAAAGTTCCGTATGTGAAATTTCCAGAGTCGGTCAACTGTTCTAAGCTTGGAAAATTTTCTCAGAGTGTGTTAAAATGTATAGTTTTAAAATTTTTGGTTAAATACCAATGTCTGTCCGTGCGAACCCAGGGTGAGCTGCTAGTATTTAATGGTTTAATAATATTGCCAGCTTAAAGCGATTAAAAGTACCCCAGCTGAATTCAGCCGGCGTCTCCAACAGCCTAATATGATTGAATATCTCGATAGACTTAAATCTATTGGCCCTTCCGATACATGCTCTACGGCGCCAGGGGGGGTGAGACACGGCGCAGGGGAGGCAGGGGATAGCGATAGAAATAAAAGTCGGTTATGAAGTATGAAATCGGTACTGGTATTGATTTTGTATTGGCCGTCCTTCTGTTTGTACTGTGAGATTGACTGCTTTTAAGGTCAGCAATTTTAGGTTTTTTAAAGTGGGGTTACATTTAAAAACAGATAAATGGCAACTTAAAGTGAAATAAAACTAGTCCATTCTAGTTAATAAATACGGAAGTGTCCATTATCTGATTCAAATTTGATAAGGAGTATAAGAATCTATGACAAGTAGACTGCTACAGATTCTTCTCTGTTTCTTTATCGAGATGATCCTTACAAGTAGATCAGATCATGTGTAATCTGGAGGGCTAGGTTTAAATAAAAACATTAAACCATGTCATTTGGAGCACTATTTGTTGTTGTTTAGTTAGATACAAATTAAACGATAAATTCGTTAAATTTATTTCGCAGAATCGCTTCAACTTCTTATGGACAACTTGTTCTTATTTATTAAAATTGATATAATTAAAACCTAGACTCAAAACAATGAGTACAAAATCTGTCACTTACATTACCACCAAAAAATGTCCTTGCCACTTATTGTCATCAATTAAACATAAAAGATCGTGCTCACATAATACCCACAATCAAATGTAGCAAGCAATAAGCACTTTGACCGCAGCTCAATCAAGACCGAGCCACCTATAACCACGCATTACGTTATCAACTAATCAGAATGTGTCCGACACACCCCAGATTGAATAATAACCTGTTAAGGCGAGTCTGAACATGCCGTGTGACGTCATTGTCGCGCAAATTGCCGCTAAATTGGGAACAGACTCGCAGTCTATTTAGCGAGCGGCTGCATGCGATTGGTCGCCCCGCCCCCTACCGACCTACGCATTCAACTCAAAGAAATGAAATGCTGCATGTCGTGCCGTGTAAATAAGATGGTTTTGTGAGCCTTCTGCGAGATGCCGGCTCAGGTAATAATATTTAGATGGCCATCGTCAATAAGGAGTATTCTCCTTAAGTGGCAATGGTCGAAACTATCTCTTTTATGCTGTCATACCTAATGCTTAGATCTGAGGATTAAATAGCAATAACAGAACTTATATCCCATGTCACAATACATGTGTTCTTGTCTAACAAGTAAACTAAAGATAAAACTACTGTAGTGTAGGAAACTTCGTCGTCTGAGTCTTATTAACAGGGTTGTCTAGAGTAACGCTACGGCCTTACAAGAATCCAGCGCTACCAGCTATAATTTTTATTTACTAAGCGAGATCACCTGGAATCAAACGTCTCCCTCCATCCTACTCCTGATTTACCTCTATTTGCTTTCGTGCCATAAAAAAACGTATGCCAAATACATATAATATAAAAATAAATGCAAATCAGTTAAACTACTTGTCGTAACAAAGCAAATCCTTAAAGGAGTTGTCGAATGCGAACAGACGCTTAATCAATAGAAGCTGTTACAATAAAAACGTAAATCGACACAAATGTCGCGCCCCGTCGACTCCCTAAGGGTTGGCGCGCACTGTTCGATTGTAACACGCATTATCCGTGCTAAACACTTGTTGTGGGGATTAGCGCGGACTACATTACAGGCCAGAGGGGCCGCCGGCCGATGTTCGCCGACCGCTTGGAACAGTTTGGCGATAATTACTTGAATTATTTTAAGTGTTTGATGATGGGTTTGATAAGCCACTGTTGTTTTAAGGGATCATTACCTTGATATGACGCAAAGATCTCCACGGCGATTGTAGTTTAAAGTTTTGGGCGTTACGGCTACTGGAAATATTATGTAGACTAAACTAAATGATCGGAACTGCATGAATTTTAGATAGGAAGGGAGGAAATCACATTAAGTCAATATGTAGTTTTTAATTGCCAAGAATAAAAATAGTTTAGGTTAGTAAGTGTGAAGGGCAAACGCAAGTCTTAGTTCTTAGATGGTTCTAATTAAACTGTTTAACGTAACGTAACGTGTGGTAAGCAACGTCTATCGATAAAGTCCTACTTAAATCCAGAGCTGCCACGGTCTTCATCATTCATTCTTCATAAAAATGTAGCTTAACAGGCAAAAGAAAACATTTCACTTACCTATTTCTAACAGATTACAAATAAATCTTAACGTTGTTCATTTTCAAAATTTCAAAAACTACTAAATAGTATCTGTAGACTTATAGAGCCCGCATTCCCATTATGAAAATATATTGCTCTAACAATGTTATGGCATCGCAACCTAAGACAAAGCATTCAAAAGTCATATAAGAAAAGAAAATCACAGTTGTTTTAAATTTCGTAATCCAAATGAATCAAAAATGTTTAATATTGTCATAACTTGGTATGCGTTTGATCTCTGGAATCGTAGGATCTATTTTTTAAATAGTGCAAATGAATTGTTAAAACATTTTTCGAAACAGGTTTCGTTCGCAATTAAAGATTTGATTGAAGTGTATAAAACAACACGAGATAAATATTCAATAGTAAACACACACAATAACCGATTCCAACACACGTAGGTGTAATTTTAAAATTAGTTTCGAAACGTTAAAGGAGCATTCAAAACATACGAGCACACGCAATCACACGGGCGCAGACAAATTGTTTCACAAGCAACATTACAAATACTACCCCTAAATGTGTCCGGCTCACCTTGACCCCCGAGGGAAACCTACCCTCACCCGATAACTGCAGCTATTCGCCCACACGGGGGGGGGGTAGGAAGGTCTACCCGGGCTGGCACCTGCCACATACGACTAATAAATTGTCGGGCTGGAGCAATTCCCCAACAGAGTGTTACGCATCATTAACGTACACGAATGTGCTGCCAAATTAACAATTATACGGAACCTTTGTGCGCGTATGTTAATTAGTAAATTCGGAGATCCGTCGGCATGCCAGCGCCTCACCCCTCTTGTCGTTGGCACACCCGAATTAATTAAATAGCGCTGAGTATTTCGTCCTGTACCTGCTCAGTGAGATTTTTGGTGATTTTCCAACTGGGCGTTTCAATTTTGTTATGATTATTGAGAAACAGATCAGTGTTATTGATTGTTTTGTATTTTAATTGGGAACATAAACATTGTGTTCAGAAAACTGGTGTAACATGGAACAGCGCAGCCACTCTTACTGTCACCGAGTCCAGATTAAGTTTGTACATGGAGTATACAACTATCGGGCTATTCCATTGTAAAAATATACCAGGAAAACTCAGTATTGACTGCAACTAGATATCAAACTGTCTTCCAAACATTTTCGAATGAGGAGTATATTATGCCTTGTGGGGGAATGGTTGTCATGTGGCTCCAACACAAAGGGAGGATCCTCCGACTAGGCGAGGTGGTCATGCCTGGCGGGCCACCGCCCTACGATTGATGTTGGGAAGTTGTGTATATGTTAATCGGCGCAAGAACTTCTATAGCGCGATTTACGATTGGTAGTTTCGTAGTTTTCTTCGTTAATCCATAGTTCGATGTTTCTTTGGTAGATGGCGCTGTTATATATTTATATTGGTGCGCTGTATGTGGAAGTCGCCACATGCCTTAACTTTGTAATTGACTAATTTAAAACATTTTTTCCTTGTATCTGTTGTGTTTGAACCTGATTGAACACCGCACTTATATATAAGAGAAGTTGAGAGTTGTTGTAACAATATCTTATATTTGAGGATTGTTAAATATTAGATAAAACCTATGACTAAATAAAAAGATACAGTGCTTCGATAGAATTTGACCATTGCTTATGAGTTATGTCCAAGTAATAAAGATTGCTTTAGATCGCCCTTCTAAGACAGCCCAGATTTTTTGTTATAACATGTCGTTATCATTTGCGTGATAACGGGTTTCATGCAAGTTCCTAAAAACATGACTCCACGTTTAACTCAAACTTAAAACATGTTGCATAAAGTCACTTTTTTAAAATAAATACACTCCCGAGCAAAACACTCAAGACGCATATTAATAATCGTGAAATAAAGAGGCAGATTAGCAATCGGTGTAGTCAGGGTGTTCATAATCTCACGTATCGTCCGAGCTCGTTTAAAGGATTCCATGTGTTAAAGTCCGAGTGCCGCGTTGACACATTCACTTGAGATTTATGTCTTGAAAGTAATCACTCACATTCTGTCACATTTGTCTTGCTCACGAGATGACATCAAATAACATCCGACATATAAGAATCGTCCCAAAGTTTTACAATGTTAATCATTTATCCTTGAATAATCTTGAGAAAAGTCATGGCTTGTTCCAAATAAACCCAATCTCGGCCACTAATTCACTTGTCCGTGGACAGTCACCAACTAATCCCCAGATTGTCTCCCCTGAAGCCGTAAAGAGGTGGTGAGAATTGATTTCGGGTGACTTAAATGAGTAACTAACTGTTACCCACATTTTACCTTGCGTGATTATTTCTAGTTTATTGTTTTCTAACTTTGGACTTAATGTTAATGACGTGGAAACTTCCAATGCTAAAAGTATGCTTACAATATAATTATATATGTATAAAGGATTTACCTGTCTCCGTGCAATTCATACTGCCGTTATGAATTCGAAAGTGACTCTGTCTGAAAAACCACTGCACCAATTTTAATGAAATTTGATATGGAGATACTTTGATTTCAGCAAAGACAAAAATGTCGATCATGTCATGTCGATGACCGACATATACGCGGACATTCGCGGCAAACGTTAGTGATAAATATAAGGAAATTATAAATGTGGCCTAAGTATATACATGAAAAATAACTTAGAGGGTAAGATGATTGAGTCTGGTTGTCATTATATATTATTTAGAATTGATATATATATTTGCAATTGATTCAAATATGTACGACCTCATTAAAATATTTTTGGGACTTTAAGATTTTTACTAAATTGTACTCATCATGATCAAGAAGATCTCTGATCGTGATCATTTCTTAAAGAAAAGTATTAGGTATATAATCTACTCTTATCTCCTGCAGTTTAACTTCCTGGACTAGGAACTATTCAGTTCTATTTAACAAGTAGGTACGTATGTTCCAATGAGATACATTTTACCTTAGTAGTCCGTCTTTGTGTTTTGAACAAAGGACTGTCTAGTTAGAAACGCAGCTTTCAATATGTGCTGTGGTTCAGAATAGTGAAGGGCAATATTCTTAGTAAAAGATATCGGTATTGTTCGACCGTACATGTCGTGAAATAAATCTTTGGCCAGGTATGTGAGAACTTGTTTTACTAATATTAGTGAATAAAAGTAATTTATAATTAATTTAATAGTATTTATTAATTTTAGTGAATTTTGATTATAGTTTAACAAAAATAATTAGTAATTTTAGTGAATTTTGATTATAGTTTAACAAAAATAACGTGCTATAAGAAAGTATTTGATTGTGAAAATTGGTGATATCTTGTAAGGACGGCACCTAAAGGTAGTAGAGCCACGCTGATTTCATCACAAACTGACCAACTTGAGCAGGTGTTGGTGAGTGCGAGACCGGAGGTACAATGATGCATGAGCATCACTAGGCTGCCATGTTGTGGATCTCCATGCTGCACTGTTGCATTGTTTGCATTCGCAATGCGTATGATGACCACCACTCTTGGAGTCTGCTTATAAATAAATAAATATTTCGGACATCTAACACAGCGCTAGCAAGTCCCAAACTAAGCAGAGTTTGTATTATGGGTACTAGACAACTGATAAAAATACACAAATACTTTTTTCTAAATTCATACATATTAAACTTATAAAATACCCAAACACTTAAATCTCATTTGGTCCGACCCGACGAACCCGGGATCTCATGCATATCAGTCGCGTATGCTGCCACTGCGCCAACGAGGCACTCGTAACATAAATACGTGTGTGTTATTCAAATATATTAATAAATACTTATATAATAGCTTACGCTTTCCATCAGCCAGAGTAGAGTCAATTGGGCATGAAAAGAAAAACTAAAATCATAACACTAAAAAATTAACACGCATAACTGGGCTACAGCCTTTTTAATCGAAGAAAATTTATTTCTATTTCATAGTCAGATTAATATGTATGATTATGACTGTCTGTCTAGGAAACTGACGGACAATTTTCTTGCTTTCCACATCATTACTTTGATATTAAAAGCTTCAGATCCAATCAGATATTGATGTGATCAGAGATAAGTCGCTTAGTTACTTACATTGCTAGGGTAAGTGGTAGAGTTTATATTTATATATAAACTACGACTGTTCATTATAAAATACAAGACTTTATAAGTGTTAGTAATTACCTAGGTACTATAAATTGATATAGGTGTCTAGAAATATGGTAAATTAATTTAAACACAGTCTCTGGTAAATCATACGATTGGTATTTATGTATTACATTATTCGATATCTGACCGAAATCTATCTGGCAGATAAGTTCTATTAGAGTATATCAGAAACTTTGTCGATAAGTGGTGAAAGTGGCCCTAATTATTATAATAATAATAAAGGAAACACAAACACATTAACAATTTAAGTAATTAACTAATTCTAAAAACCAAAGCAGCTATTTAAGAGAGTAGTGACTCTACTTTGATGGATTATTTATTTGAGGGAAAATGTGTTTATTTGTATGTAGCACGAACTCTGCAGACATTGTAGTATAGTGAGTAATATAAACCGAGGCTGCGTATTAATTTGTACGGAGTGCGCTGCTATCGGGTTTAATTAACAAATTTAATTAGAAATTAACCGTTTTGCTGAGCGCTGTGCGGTCGGCCCGCAACGCCTAGGGTTGCTACCGTCTGAAAATATTCTCGCCATTTGGAATATACAGTTGAATCTTTATTTCTTGTACAAATAATGTTACTTATAGTAATTGAGAGATGAGCAATGCAAAACAATTCATGTAGCAGAGCCATATATATATATATATATATATATATATATATATATATATATAACAAGATGGTGTGAATAAAATACTTAAATATTAGCCAAGAACGTTAATCATTCTATTTCAATATACGTTAAAAGTGTTTGCTCAACCGACAACTTTTTTATATGCTGTATGAATAACAGATAAAGCATATATTTTATATATTTTATGGGTATTGCTCTAAATGATATCAGATTATAAGTTTATACCCTGAAAGACTGCAATGTAAAATCAAAACTTGATCTGTCATTCGTCGTCAATTCGCGTTTATTTCAGATATAGAACTGGTTTTGAGTTCCAACAAAAACCACACACAAATAAACATAAAACATTAATGAATTTGTAGCGTGTGCCAGCCCTAGGTTAGTCAGTGTGTACAAACACCGAGCGCCGCTGAATTTGAAAATTTAATCTAGTTGCGTTTTGTTCACGATAATTGGTTTGTTTCCACGCTTAGTTATCTCGGCGGACGACAGGGGGCGGTGACGCGCCGTGGCGGTTACACCTCTCTGGAAGTGAACAATGTTCTAATCTTAGTAACCTTTTATGAGTTGTTTAAAAGCTTGTTTTGAAGCAAATTATTAGACCTCTTTATTGATTTGTAAGGGAAAAACAGAGTGGAACATATATAACTGGCAATACTAACTCCTATGGGTGACATGAAAGAAGTCGAATATTTTAACAAGTAACCTTTTTAGTTCACGGCAATCTTATTATGCGCCTTTGACCATTAAAAACGATAGCGAAGTCCAATATGAGTTTATTTCTCAGAATTCTCTGTTTCAAACAAAAAAAAGATTTTGCATGTTACGAGTGATACACAAATAGAAACTGTACGGTTGGTCTAGTGGTTTAAGCGGTCACCTCGCCGCTTTCAACGGCGCCAAGTGTTGTGGGTTCAAATCCAACACGGCACAATACTTTGTGTAATCCTCAAATTGTTGTTCTGAGTCTGGTTGTTCTTTGTATCTGCTTCAGGTATGTTTGTAAAGCCCCGTGACACAAGAGGTATATTCCTAATGCAGGAGTTGTCTTTAAAAGTTCAAGTTCAGTCTCTAACAATAGCTGCAGGTATCTTAGATCCATACAAAAAAATGCATTTTATACAAATTAATAATTTAAATAAATAAGTAGTTAAAATTTTTGAACTAAGTGGCGTGTAACTAGAGAATATGTGAAGCAGTGGACTGCGATAGGCTGATGCTGCTGACGATTTTTCTTTCAAATTCAACGTAATTAAAAATAAAGTCATAAAATAATTTCTATATGAACCTAGGAACAACAGTGCATAAAGGTGGAGGCGAGCCAAACAGCTATCGTAGCTTAATGAATTTAAAATATTTCAATTTCGATGTTAAGAAACTTCAGACGTATTATTTTCCAAAATTACTTTTAACCACAAGTAAAAGTGTTTTTTCCTTCAATAGGTGTGGTTCCAAAACCGTCGCGCGAAATGGCGTAAGACAGAGAAGTGTTGGGGCCGGTCGACGATAATGGCTGAGTATGGACTGTACGGGGCCATGGTGCGGCACTCCCTGCCCCTCCCGGAGACCATCCTCAACAGCGCCAAGGAGAACGACTCCGTCGCGCCCTGGCTACTCGGTGAGTTTGGTGAGACTAATTTTGTCACTTACCGCCTAAATATATTACGTAAATGAAATTATATCTAAAGATTACTTTAAGTATCATTTCGTTTACACATTTGCACGGATATCGCACTGATCAAAGTGCCTTATCAGTGTAGGACGATTTAAAGATTTAAATTTCACACAAGACAAAAAGTGACCGTCGTAGAAAAACGATAGATTTGATTATACAGACTAGCTCTTTAAAGTTATGTGTAAGAAATTTCACTAAATACTAACATAAATAATTTAAAAAAAAATTTGCCGTTTCTCTACGAACATGACGGTATCAAATCATATCGTGCATGGAATTAAACCGCGAGGTGTCGTATGTTCCTGGTGTGATGATTGAAGAATACCAACGGAATGTCACCATTCTTATTCATTCCGTAGGTGCCTTATAAGGCGACTGAGGGAACAAACCATCCACGACAACAGCACTGTGGAGGAACGGGTCAAATGTCCATCCAATGCAAAGGGAGGAACCTCCAACCAGGCGAGGTGATCATGCCTGGTGGACCACAGCCCAACGGGTTATGTTGGGATGTTGTATATATGCTTATCGACGCGAGAACTTCCATTGCGCGATCTTCGATAGATGGGGCTGTAGTATATTTGTGTTGCACTGTATGTGGAAGTCGCCACATGCACTGTTAAGAGAAGTCAAACCAGAAACAAACAAATACTCCTTTCAGAGAAAAACCCCCAAAATCAAAATTTAATAAAAATCAAAATTAGTAATTCACTGCCAAACATATTTGGCAGCGAATTATCAAATTTTGATGATGATGATCAAATTTAAGTGTGCATGCTTTTTCACCATTTATATATTGACACCGCCCAGGAGTCAAACCCGCAACACTTTACTACGTACGCAATGTTAGGAGAAACTTAAGAAAACAACGATTTAAACGCAAGATAAGATTTATTTATTCGTTCAAAGTCATGTGTACACACAATATGCAATCGCATGCAAGATATAAAGTTAAAGAATGCTCAAGACATGTTTGCCACGTACCATGGCTTGCGAATATAATTATAATCAAATATGGATAAACTCCCACCACCGATCGTTACCATCGTTTAACCTGATATCAACTGCTACCACTATATGAGTATGAATACATTAACGAAATTAGCAAACATTGTATAAAATTCCAAGTTCTATTAGGTATGTCAATAGCATTTAATTAAGTTCTTAGTCATGTCAAATTAAATTTATATTTAGCAGTGTATCAGTTACGTGTGTAACTGTCTAATGTGTATGCCTATGCCTATTATCACCTACAATATTTACTTTACGGCTAGACACATGACCAATGAGCGTATTCATCACGCAACAGTTTGTCACGGGCGGGATTCGTACCCGTCACGTCAACTGAGCAGTCAGGGACCAATAGTAACGAACGAACTAGAACAGCAGATCGTTAAAAAATACCTAATAGGTGTAAGACCCACGCAGTAAGCAATAAGATTAAAATTTTAAAATTCTATCCTTTATAACCCCCGACGCAAAAAGAAGGATGTTGTAAGTTTATTATCGAAGTCTATGTGTGTGTGTGTCTGTCTGTGACATCGTAGATCTCAAACGCATGAACCGATTACGTCATTTGAAAGCCAGTTCCCTTGTGGTAGTTATTAGCTATGTTTGGTAAATATCGGTCTAGAAGTGTAAGAGTACCAACTTTTTTCCAAAATGATGTAAGGCATTTTTGGCGAGAGTACTTGATTAAGTGTTTGCTTAGGGGGATTTTTGTTTATTTTTTTATTTTAGCTGCTTACCTCGAATTAATAAGTATACTCATATAAGCCTAGACATTAAGTCCGCTGATGTAATAAAGTGCATAAAGTTATAAATAAATACTACACATACCAAAGTAATGAGTATCCAATCACAAACAAGTATCTTTATAGAGTGCCACAAGCTTGGTCACCATACTGCATTGTTGCATTGTCTGCCTTTGCAGTGAGTATGGTTGCCAACACTTCTCTTGGATTCTGCTCATGCTTTCCATCACGCAGAGTAGAGTCATTTTGGCAGACCCTTATATAAAAAAAAACATATAAAATCAGGCTTGTTAAAATACCCTCACTTTAAAATCAAAAATATCACCACTAGAATAAGGTAAGTTTATAATTAATTTATTATATTAATGTTTACTTTGTTTGTCCCCTACATGTGCCTGTAGCAGTTACTGCTAAAGTAACGAATCTCCACTGAAACTTACGAGTGATGACCTATCTAGCCCTGTGAGGGCCTGATGATCCTAGTTACTTGTACTGATCGAATACGAAATTTCTTTTTTTTCAACTATTGAGAGAGTCTCATATGTAGCGAACGTCTACCCACAAGCTGGATTTATAAACGTAAAAGATCTTAGGTCGGCTGCAAAAAAGAGCTCGTTCACAACTAGTTCTTATAATTCGTCGAAGGAGACTTAGAAACAGCGGTCCCATGCTTGAAATAATGAATTAAACTAGCCCAGGAAAATAGTACGTGTCAAATTAATTGGTATGAAAAAAAAGCATTCATTTCACTTATAAAACAAAGAATTATAAATTATTAGAATTAAAAGTAAAACTATACACAGAGAAAATCAACCAAGTTATTTCAAACAGTCTGTTTTCCAGATAGTTCTTTTACATTGTTACATTGCTTACATAATGAAACTCTATGTAATGACAGTGTAATTAAAAGCCCTATAATATATAAACAGTTCTAAACTCTGTGACAGCGCCTTGGCCATGTCACAGAGCATACTTTCGGGCCACTATCTGATCGTGCTGATTTTGTTCAAGAGTCTCGAGCCCTGGCCGACGGGGGGCGCCCGTAGCGGCTCGCCTCGTCCCCCTCGCCCCTCCCCCGACCACCGAGCCCTGGTGAGTCACAAACATTCATAAAACATTTGCATAGACATACTAAATGCACTAAATACACATTAGCGCACCAAGTCCCTAATTAGCTCAGATCTTGAACAAAATCATCACAGTCGAGACCAATAATTAGTCAAATATATCGGTCGGAATACATTTAAATTTCTGCAAGTTCAAATATTTGTTAATATATCTAGGAGATGCAATTACCCTGTTATTACTGACTAACGAATACCATAGAAAAAAATATAAGCTCTAACTTTGGAACACACGTGTATAGATAGAGTGTTTTCTATACTAATATTATAAAGAGGCAATGTTTGATGGTTTATTTATTAGCTTTGGATAGGCTCCGAAACAACTGAACCGTTTTAAAAAACACTTTGACCATTAGAAAGCTAAATCATCCCCGAGTAACGAGTAAGGCTATATATTACATTTGCAAAAAACTTAGGTATCCGCATGAAAACTTCGAGCCTTGGTCAAATATTCTAAGTTTGGAAAGTTCATTAAGAGCGCGTGAAAATTTATAATATTTAAATGTTTGAATACCTATATCGACCCGTGAGACTTTTATTTCAGACAAATCGAGCGTTGGCTCACATATGAAAACATCAACTTACAAAACAAAGACAACGAGCCTGTTTACACAAAGCCCGAATTTAAATAACACATATACGGTAGCCATTACTATTACATTCCTCATTACATTACTTCTCACCTGCCATCCTTCTTAAACAGTACACTTAATTCATTTTTGGACTTGTAATTCAGTACTTAAGGCTTAATAATGCCACAAACAAGCCAACATCAGCTATCATATTAGCAGAACCTTTCATTTAAGCGAAAAATAAATAAATGAGATACAGTCGCTTTTCGACCACTGGGCACCCACTAGGTATACCACTGGGCACTGTGTATGTTATTAGTCAGGACTTTCATCCCTAAATTGTACTTTCACATCATGTTTCTCAACAAAGGTAAAAACCTAACCGTGGGAGAGCCCCGCTTCGGCGCGAATAGGCCGGCTCGATCAGAGTGGTACCACGGCCTCATAGAAAACCGGTGTGAAACAGCTCTTGCGCTGTGTTTTACCGAGTGGTTTAGTGAGAATACCCGAGGCTCATACCCAACCACTTCCCCCATCCCCTAAAGGCCAGCAACGTACTTGTGACGCCTCTGGCGTTGCGGGTGTCCATCAGGCGATATGTATACTCGTTTGCCGTTATTGAGAAACCCAATTGTCTTTTACATTACCTTGCCCCATCATATTTACCCAGACTACATTAAAGTGGGTAGCTAAAGGAGTTTTATTTCAAAACTAATAGTGAATGCTAAAGAGGTACTGAGCGAGAGGCTCCGAGAGGACTCACCCACGACCAAAACAAAGCGACGTATAATTTTCAATCCCAACAACAAGAGATGTTCATTTTTCACAGTGGAAAGCCTTCTAGCTCGCACAAAAATGCTTTTACTGGAGAATATGCAAATTTGAATTTTATACCTTTGGTATAAGGTCGGTCCACTGGGTTTTTTAATGTTTGTGTTTTGTATGAAAACAAGAATCTGTTGACAGCTTATGAGGAGGTTATATTTGTTTCAGTTGAGTTCTTGAGGACGTGTGTTTGTGTGTAGCTGCTTGTTTGTACCGTGTTGTGTTATTTTAGTGTACTATCACTACTCACTTACTAAACTAGTGTAAAATTTTACACATATGTCAGTGTTACGGTCACTAACAGTAACAAAGAAATATTCTATGAGAAGAAACCAACTCCAAAAACTGGACCAAATCAAAACGAATCATGGAAAGTACCAGCTATCACATTAAAAAAAAAGATCCCAATCGGAAAATCCGCATCCAGTCGAAATTAATAAACAAAAAAAATACAGGTGAATCGAGAACCTTCTCCTTTTTTCAAGTCAGTTAATTTTTTTTATGCAAGTCATGATAATGTCTCGTAGCATCGTAGCTATTGTAGCATTAAGCTACAAAAACTTGACAACTTCAAAAACAAACTAGCTACGCCCAAACACATAAACCGACCAACCATTACCCACCGTCTGATTTCAAATAAAGCGCATGATTTGAATTATAAAGACATAAAAACTGAAACGAGATCTAGAGATATGAATTAATAAAGGCTAAGTTCTCCCCTAGAGCCTGCGCGGGGAGGGTCGCGGTGGTGGAGGGGGCGACGAGGACGGGTGGGGCGGGTGTGTGGGGTGCGCGGAAGGGGGCTATAGCCTCACCGGGGGGCGGCAAGATGGCGGCCGCATTGTCTAAGCGTTGATTAACGTTGATTTAAGGGTTGGCACCGCCGGCTTACATATTAATTATGTACTTAGCTGAGTTCCGGTGGTGTTTTTCTACCTGCCTCTTGTGTTTATTGTAGGTATGTCTGAGGGTAGGTATATTGTAATGGCGATTGCTTGGCCTCCGTTGGTTGGACGGTTGTGTTCCGGTTTTGATTCCACTTTATTTACTGATTACTAAAGAGTAATTGTTTTAACTGTTTTTATATATTTTGAACTATTTTAATAAACATACTATGCTGTGAGTTCAAAGTTGCTATAAAATAAAATAAATGTTTTGATGCTTGAATACGAATAAAAACTATGCACAGTAACTTATTAAATTATTATTCAATATTAATTAATTATTATAATTATCAATATACACACAAAAAATTAAATAATGTTTTGTTTGGTAAAATAAAAAGTTTTATTTTTAATTAAATTACTCTTAATGCTATATGACAATATTACTTGGTTATTAAATTAGTATTCAAAAATTAATATATCCATATAAATTTTTGAATTTACCAAATTTTAACATGCCAATTGCTGATGCTGTCTTTGCCTATATTAGTATAGAGAAAGGGCACGAAGAGCATCGCTAACTTATACTCGCATTAAAAAAACAAATCGGATGGATTCTTGTATGAACAGATATCAATACAATATAAATACTACTCTACTTTTGTTCTGTAGTAATAGAAATAGAACTCATACCACTAAAAGGCACTTTAGTACTTACTCACTCAAGTGTATTTGACGAGAAGTAAAATAAATAAAAATAAACACTCCAATGGCAGACTTATCATCAAACGAACAACCAATCAATTATCAATTACCTACTCAACGAAATTGCGCACAAAATCGAATATCAAAGACATTCGTGCACTCCTCGACTTGGAGAGAGCATCTCCAACATCACGAACAAATGCATTTTAATGCGTCATGGAATTATCTGGCGATTACCCACTTGCTTTGTGCCGGCAGCACGCAGGGACGACAGCATATGAGGACGCCACAAAACCATTATCTAAAGTGAAAAGTGCACAAAAGGACATCTCGCGTACATCATTCTATTGTTGAATCTATTTTATAGCAGCCAGGCAGCGCTGGAGAGGCGCAAATGTGCGGCAAATGCGCTAAATTCACGATGAGGTATTTTCTCTTTGATGGTTACTTCAAGTTCTTATTATTACTCGTTATTAAGTAGGATACCTCGCTTGAAAGTAAAGCAATTAGGCGGTAAAACTTTACTGTCTTCCAAATCAACGTTTATTCTGATGAATATCGTCGTTCAAATAAAGTTAACTGCTTTAATATCATGATTTATTGGTCTCTATAGTTTAATGTGACGCGCTCATAGCCCCGTTGCACTCGGAAACAATCACCGAGGGTAAGTAACGACGACGCGTTCAGAACCTTGATAGGTAAACGGTGGTGGCATAAAACCATGAGCGTCTCCGTGATTCGGAAGTCACGTTAAGCAGTCGGTCCCGGTTGTTATCATAGGATAACAGTCGTGGCCTCAGGGAGGTTTTGGACGCTAGTTTGACGTCCGGATGCTTCCCTGAGTGCTGGAAGAGCGGGAAGCTGGTCCTGTTGAGGAAGCCGGGACGGCCTGCCGATTCGGTCGCGGCCTACAGGCCTATCGTGTTGCTGGACGAGGCGGGCAAATTGTTCGAGAGGGTGCTCTCTGCCCGCATCATCCGGCACCTCAGCGAGGTGGGCCCAGACCTGTCGGACGCCCAATTCGGGTTCCGAGAGGGGCGTTCGACGGTCGATGCCGTGATGCGTCTGAGGGCCGTGACCGAAGAGGCGGTGAGCTATGGCGGCGTGGTGTTGGCGGTGTCGTTAGACATCGCCAACGCCTTTAATAGTCTGCTATTCAGCTGCATCAGGGAAGCACTCCGCTACCACGGGGTGCCAGAGTACCTGAAGCGGCTGGTGGCAGACTATTTGGAGGAGCGTACCGTCGTGTACGAGGATCGAGATGGCGCCTTGAGACGGCGACCCATGTCGTGCGGCGTTCCGCAGGGGTCTGTCCTAGGACCACTCCTGTGGAACGTGGGGTACGACTGGGACCTTCGCGAGCGTCTCCCCTCCGGGCTGGGCGTAATTTGTTACGCCGATGACACGTTGGTCACAGTCCGGGGGTCGAACTTTCAGGAGGCGGCGTGCCTGGCCACCAGGGGAGTGTCTCTGGTGGTCGGGCGCATCGAGGCGCTGGGCTTGCGGGTGGCCCTGGACAAGACGGAGGCCCTGCTCTTCCACGGGCCCCGTCGCGGGCCGCCCCCCGGCGCCTCCATAGTGGTCAACTCGGTCCTCGTACCGGTTCGGGCCCAGATGAGGTATCTGGGCCTGATCCTCGACGGTAGGTGGCTCTTCGACGAGCACTTCCGACAGCTTGCTCCCAAGCTGGTCGACACTGCCTCCGCCCTAGGGCGACTTTTGCCCAATCTGGGTGGAGCCAGTGTCGCAACGAGAAGCCTCTTCACGGGGGTGGTCCGGTCGATGGCGCTGTACGGCGCACCGGTGTGGGCGTCGGCTCTGACCGCCCAGAATAAGGCGCGCCTCTGGCGCCCTCAGAGGGTATTGGCGATCAGAGCCATACGCGGATACCGCACGGTGTCGACCGAGGCGGCGTGCGCCTTGGCCGGTACACCCCCGTGGGATTTGGAGGCGGAAGTGCTCGCCGAAGTTTATCGACGGGTGGCTGAATTCCGGGCGGAGAGTGGCGTTCGCCCTCCGCCCGAAGAGGTACGCGAGTGGCGTGAAGCCGCCCGTCGAGCCACTATGGTTCGTTGGTCGTCGCGGCTGGAGGCTCCACGTGCTGGCTTCGCCACCGTGGAGGCGCTCCAGCCCGTCATCCTCGAGTGGGCAGGGCGGCAGCACGGGACCCTTTCCTTCCGACTGACGCAGGTGCTTTCCGGGCACGGTTGCTTCGGGAAGTACCTGCACTCGGTCGCGCGGAGGGAATTGAGTCCCGCCTGCCACCACTGCGACTGCAGTGAGGACTCGGCCCAGCACACGCTGGCCGCGTGCCCCGCTTGGGCGCCGCAGCGTCGGGCCCTCACTGCAGTCATCGGAGGAGATCTCTCGCTGCCGGCCGTCGTACGCTCTATGGCCGGCGGCGAGAGCAGTTTTACCGCGGTCACGACCTTCTACGAGGAAGTCATCTCGCAGAAGGAGGCGGCGGAGAAGGCCCGAGAGGACGATCTCCTTCGGACCCGATCCGCCGCCGGCGAACCGGGCGGCGGAGGCGCGCCTACCAGCGCCTCATGCCGCCCTGAGTGTGGCCGCGGATGGGCTGGACGGGTTTTCCCCCCCATCCGCTTAGAGGCCACCCGCGACGGGGGTGATGATACGCGTGTGCCGTACGTCGCCCACCTGAAGAGTTTTAAAATCGGGTGACGGAGCCCGCTTCAGTGCGGGCTGGCGCTGGGAGGGGTCCGGATGGCGTAAGAAAGCGGTTCCCGGATCCCTCCCGTCTCAGGCGCAGAGTGGCACACCGTGGTGGTTTAGTGGGTAGTCTGGCTGGTGTCAGTCAGGAGTCCCATACAAAGCTAAACCCCTGTACCCCCAGGGGCGGAGCGAAGTGCGTAAAGGCATTCCACCACATCAAAAAAAAAAAAAAGGATAACAGTCGTAAAGCTAAACGACTTGAAAACATCTAACCGCAAGATAACGTAGCCACAACATTCTCTTGCCAGCCCCCAACCCACTCAGCAAGCGTGATACGTATGGCTTACACCCTCTCCTGAGAGAAGATCCCAGCCCAGCAGTGGGACATTATGGGTACTTGATATATTGTTTAATGTAGTCATTTTACACTAATAAATTTTAAGTTTCTGAATTTATTCTACGTGTTATCCCATTATTTAATGTATAATGAGTTATGCGATGAAGTATTTTTATTAAACCTTTATTTACGGAGTATTCCAAACACGAAATGTTTCAGAGCTGAAAAGTCACTAGAAGTAATACTTCAGAGATGAATTACATCATCATCACACGCTATTTTTCCTAAATAAGATAAACGAATCCACACGTCTCTAAAACCTATATCCATATGATGTTACGCTTTCTCAGATAAATGTAAATACAAACAAATCTTTAAAATTACTTACCATATAAATTAACTAACCCATTATTTAAAACTCTCCATTAGTTCTCGAAGCACGTCTAAAATTAAAGACTAGGAAAATAGACACCATAATTTGTAAATTAAAATTTGTATTTTATCACGATACTGTAACAATCTCTATCAATTGATAATTACAAGTTTTCAAATAGATAAGCCTTTTAATATTCATTATAAATTATATTCCAAGAACTTTTTGTTCTTCTGTTATAATACAAACAGAATAAGTCAAAATAGAAATCTTATAAACCCAATTGCTATAAAAATCACTAGATAGACAATCATACAAGTCGATAGGTTTAGATGCATCTGGAATGGCATCGATAGATAAAGATTAAAGTCGAATATAGGAAATAATGTATACCTAAAAATATACATAATTCTCTTTTTTTGTTTAATTCGTTTCAGAAATTGTCTCTGTAAAAGCAGATCAACAAAGTATATCACTTTTTTGAAGAATGAAGTAAGCGTGAAAAAACATAATAAAATTATACTACAGCTCTGCTTTAAACTTTTCTTAACTATTCTACCAATCCAAAAAGAATACTTGATTGATAGACATATCGACTGTTGCTCGGCAAGTTGATAAATGTGTTTACTAAGCCGAAAACATCACACACTTTACACGTATTCGTACGTTTAAAGACTCAGCTAAAGATAAAATTCGTGATTAATCGAAAATAAATATAATTTAGTAAACTGGAAACATCATTGAGAGGACATCCTGGTCGGAAAGTTTAGCTAGATTGACAGTTGACAGTTGTATATTAGGTTATGTTTAAATTCTAATACCTCATTCAAGCATTCAAAAACATTGAACACCAACCATTTTTTCTTTAAATCACAATAGTTATATCGATGCAATGCCTAAAATATACTGGTAGCATTATAACTAGACTTTATGAAATATCGGTAATTTCATGGTCCTTGGATATAAAACATTCCATATGACTTTGACAGTACATTAAATATAAAATCAAATTTCCTAGAAAATATAGTGTTCATGATTTGATCTGTGATTGTCATAATGACACATTTAGATTTGCCCTTAAATTTATTTTTGTGAGGCTATAAATTCCGTTCTGAGGAGACTTTTATTTTAATCCTGCCTGAGAGAGACTCTGACTCTCTACTCTCTCTTTCTCTGTTTGGCAGAGGACTGTTAAAGGCTATTAATGACGAGTTATGTATTTGTATCAAGTAGGTCCTTATTTTGTAAATAAGGTTTCAACTATAGAAGTTCGATCAATTCGATTAAATATACTAAAAAAACAGTATATTTCAACAGCAGTGTTTTCAGTCTACATTTGAATGTTTTGGAACGATTTTCAAAAAGTCCTGTTGAAATATAGCTCCCATTTGTACGCAAACTCCATTACTTTACTATTACTCTAAGTTCCAACTTTCAGATCATACGCTTCTTGTTCACAACATATTCTTAATTAATCTTCGTAGTGCGAGTGCAAAACAGTAAGCTCCTAAATCAAGTGGATTTACAATGTACCGTCGACAGTGGCGCCGCGGTGGGAACTACACGCGTTAATGGCCAAAGTTGGGTAATGCGAACACAAATCACGTTGTATCGAGCACGCCTAATGCCCTGTTAACTTTAGTGGTGATTGATTGGGGAAACTCACTTTGTTAATTGTACATTGACAAGTGAAGCTCTGAGACGATGCGAGTGTTGGTAGCGATTAGGTATACGGCACGCAATCTTATGCTGACTAAGATTTCTTGTCGAATCGTTAGTTGTTAAAGATGGTGTGTCTCATAATAAACGGGTATTATGGTTATGAGAGGGAATGTATGAGATACGTTCAAGACAAAACACTTATATTTTTTTCTTCTTTTACGTCTACACTTGTATTTACATGAGTTTTGTACTATCATTAGATACGAGTTATTAACTGATTGGGACGATGTTGTAATTAACTGAAACAAAAACTTAAACCATTAAAAGCAGACACCAACCTCTTTCAAGTCGTAAAAGGCTTGTTGGCTGTTAAACAAAATCATATCGTATATACAAATGTTACATGTCGTAGAACCATCTATCGAAAACTTGATGACTCAGTCAAATTGTGACAGATTGATAAACAAAAATATATATTACAGGAGCATATCGCGTACACTTCGACAGCTACACTAAGATATAGGAACTCTTATAATACCAAATAAGCTTTTTCGTTGGTTAGAGAACAGAAAAGTGCGAGCACTTGCTATAACACTGCGATTCACTCCCGTAAACAAGATCTCTTTCCGATCATCCCTTTCTTTAAATGCCTTCCCTTGTTTCTACGTTTACTTCCACTATATATTCTTCAAACTAGTCGCTAAAGACGGCCTTGACGGCAAAAGGCTTGTCCCTTGTTACATTAGTGGCACTAAAATTACTAATCAAAAATTCAGTCTACCTCTTCAGGGATATCAGCGTGATCGTATGTTACATACATACAAATCAAACAAATAGAATAAGTAGCATGTACATGTTCACAATAATTTTAAATAGAAGTACGTCATCTTTCGACGCTCGACGCCAATCACGTCTTCACCAAGTATTTTAAACAACAAAAGAATATATTACGAGGAATACAAGAATGTAGTACATCAAACCACCAGTGGGGCTGGCGCTGGGGCTGAGGGGCGATAAATAACAACTGTGAGATTAGATATTCAGCGCGGAGAGTACTAAAGATCTCGTAAAAATACCGCCAGCACTGATATTAACCCAGGGCTGCGCTACACTGTATCGTGTACATATGTTTGTTATTTATGTAGTAGCGCCCGCAGCAAGTATAAGCAGGTAAATATAAGTAGAGTAGACGAACTTCTGACTGAAGCTTTGTGACCGACGTGTGCAAATAATTAAATGAAAGATACACAGTGGAGATCAGTATTGTTCCTAATTGTAGGTATTTTATGAAAAGATTTTTTCTTTAGTATGTGTACCTATTTATTCTCATTATGTTTTAATTGTTAATCGTTTTTTTAATAACTTTAAACAAAATAAAGTTTAATCGATTTCCATAGCCATAATCTTTCAAATATGGTTTCCAGTTTGCCACAATAGTTGTATATATATATAACACACACACATAATAGTTATAGATATTTATAACGTGGGAGAGCCACGATTCGGCACGAATGGGCCGACTCGACCGGAGTGATACCACGGCCTCACAGAAAACCGGTGTAAAACAGCGCTTACGCTGTGTTTCGTCGAGTGAGTGAGGATACCGGAGGCCCATAACCCAAAGTCTCCCTCATTTCCCCCTCCCCGCAACGCACTTGTGACACCTCTGGTGTTACGGGTGTCCATGGGCGGCGGTAATCGCTTACCATCAGGCGATAGGTGTGCTCATTTGCCCCTTATACTATAAAAAAAAAGATATGCCCCTAGTGAACCTGCAAGCTTAAGAATTATAAATAATGTCATCTAAAACTAAGTCTTTGTGTTAAATTGCAATGTATACCGCAATAAATCAAACAGATTACCCTACATAACACAGGCATCGAACCTGCACGTCTGACGCATTCATAATGTGAGCATATATTAGCAATCCGGGAATATCGGCGCGCTCGCCGTTTGTCATGGGAGGATGCTGTGTGGAGCACATTACTCATTAACATTTTATGTGCCGGCGCTCAGACCGACTGGTGGTTTACGACCCACCCCTACACGAGGGCTGCTAGCTGCATCTTGTTAAATTGTAAATATACTGCAAATATACCACAATAATATGATAATAGACTTTTACGATTAATTCTACCACATGAAAGCAAAAGATAACGACGTTTTGTTTCGTAAAAATACTAATATACATTTTATTAACTTTTTGTAGTTAAACATGATTTTAGGCACGGATGGAATAGCGGTTTAAGCGGTTACGAGACAGCGAGCGTTTGTTTGGTTTGGTTTTCCAGGGCTGCCTCCGCACTTAGCCACTTGATTGGGCCATTGTACGTGACAAATTTGATTTTATACATAATATAATAGACATACAACGATATCGACGGGCCTGATAGTCAAATCACTGCATGACCTCATCGCTCGAGCTTGATCATTGTATAATAACCAAGGTCATTCTGTTCTGTGCCTGGCTGTTATTTAAATCTGTCTATTTATATAACAATCAGTTGCTGTTCGTATCTCCCACAAAAACTTGAGAATGGCTGAACCGATTTGGCTTATTTTGATCTGGAAATATTTAGGCAAGTTCAGCTTAGGTTAAAACGGTGTGAAAAAAGGTAAACGGAAAATAATAAAAATTATAGTTTAATTTTCTAATTTAATAAGCGAAAATATAAACATTCTTAAATATATTTGCCTTAAACTAATACTTACAGTATAGTTATAATAAAAAAAATTGTAGACTAATCAGGAACGGTTTCTAAACTAACGCCGGGTTTAGAACGAATAACAGAAAATAACATCATAAATTGGTTAAGATTCAGTTGCATTAGCTATTACATGATAGACAGCCGAGCAACCCTCACGATAGATATAGAACTTTAGGAATTAAGGCCAACTTTAAATTTATATTTCCAAGTTACCTAACACTCAAATGTCTCATTCTCTTGGGCAGGTATGCACCGAAAATCTATTGAGGCGTCGCGTCACCTCAAGGAGTCGGGTTCGGAGCGCGAGGGGTCAGAGGCGGAGCCCGAGCGCGCCTCCTCCGCCTCGCCGCACCACCACGACAACCATGATAATCAGGTGAGATCATAGAAAAAATCTTGCTTAATATAATTTAAAGTTAAGATCCGAAAATAGATTTCTGATAGTCTCTACGTGTTTTTGATGGAAGAGAGAGGGAATTTACGGAAAGGAGCAGGAAAGAAGTGTACGTGTGCATCACGCTTTAATCGAGTTCACGACATTAGTTTTTAGAGAATTGTACTATAACTGCTGTAAGAGTGGGTGATCTTCAGAGATTGTTCTAATAATTAGTATTTAACTTTATTACCTTCCTAAATTTTTCATCATATGTATTCAATATAAGTATGTCTTTCTATAATCAATTTCTGTGTCCATATGTGTGTATAACCAAGACCACTGACAGCAAATGATCGTATCTTTATTATCATAGGAGAAGATATCAGTCAAGATGTTCTGAATATATCAGTAACTTAAACTTTATCATTCCAGGCCCAAAGTTCTCCAGCCAGTTCAACTACGGCCTCATCGTCAGCCAAAGGTCGCGCGTCCCCGGAGCCGGGTCCCATATACGAGGACGCTGAAGCTTTCCGCAACAACAGCATCGCGTGTCTGCGCGCCAAGGCCCAGGAGCACCAGGCGCGAATACTCAACAATAATCTGTTACTGCAGGTGAGCATAGCACGATTACAACTATTGAGCTAAACAGCACTAAACGTCGGTGCTAATTTTGTTGCTGCGACACTAAACTATTTTTTTTTTAAAATTATGGTCAATTCTCTTATTTTAGTGAAGTTATTGGGAATGGTATTCAAGTAACGTCTATTTTTAGCATCGCATTTCTTTTAGTGATTATTAGTTGACAGAGTTTTTGAACAACAAAATTAGTCGGTACCAATGACTTGAATACGGACTAGAGTGATTGTAGAATCTTTTCAGTTTTCGAAACTACAATAAATACGTAAGATTATAATTCGTTATACACTGGATTCTGAACTCTGACCGATGGAAAGTATGAGCAGAATTTAAGAGTATTGGCAATGAGCTTTGGGGGTAGGCGAGCTAAGTACGTTCCTGACGATACGCGTGTGCGGCGCAGGTGCGGGGCGCGGGGGCGGCGCGGCGCGGCAGCGCGGACGAGGACGGCCCGGCCGACATCGACGTGGGCACGGAGCCGCCGCCGCCCGCGCACCTCTACTGACGCGCGCGCGCGCACACACACACACACACACACTGTAATTATGTACATTACTAGCTGTCCAGTCGAGTGCAATACCGTAGTTAAGTATTTATCTTCGTAGCCTGTTAGTGTATAAAGTTCCAGCACCTGGGCGTAACGTGCTACCGGACGGCGACTCGCTCACGGGCTAAAATAGCTTTTTTGGTTTCGTGTCATATCAACAGCCGTTCATAGCCCACAGCTGGGCATAAGTTTCTCCTTAAAAAGGACGTTCGTTGAAAAAAATAGTTATCTAATGTAAAATAAAATCTCACACGGATGACGTAATTATAAATATTAGAATGTGTAGTATCAAATCAATTATTGTAAAAATAAAATATATTAAAATTATCAAAAGAAACTTGGCTTCAAAATAAATACTGAAAACATAAACATATTTTGGTTTTACATCTGATTTATAATAATTCTTAGTCTTGGTTTTTACATTGTTTACTAAAATTATGACCCTAACTTTAATACGGAATTTAATATTGTGAATATGAACTGACTAAATCAATTAAGTAAGTAAATAAAATCCCTTTGTTAAACATCCTCTATTTCAGCTTCTTTATTTTCAAACTTCATTTAAGATAGATAAAACCTTCAATATTTTATCTGGTCACCTCGCAATGCATTTAAGGACACGATAATTCAGTGACGAAATAAATTAGAAAGAAACTTGACTCATTATCGTAACAAACACCGACGTGGTTGACTCGCTGTCTCGTAACACTACTATATGATATTGTATAATGACTTCTTAATATAACTTAGGCTTTAAGTTGTGCCCGTAGTTGTGTAAGCAAATATATTTGGAGGCAAGGAAAAGACTATGTAAATCGAACTAGTTGTAATTGTAAAGTATTGATGTTGACCAGCGCTCTAAACTATTGTTGATTCAAATAGTTTCGGCTATGATGTCTCCTCACCTGTGTACTTAATTTAAGAAATGAATATATTTGTGAACGGTACAGGGCTGCGGGAATAAATGTAAATCAAATCTATTTTTGGGAAACAAGATTGAGATTTATTTGTCAGATGAACATTCCATGTAACTCTATTTGCTGTGTTGATTGATATACTTTATTGATTTTACATTGAGATTCAAATAATTATAACTGGTATTTATCATATTAATCAATTCTTTTGTTGATGAGAAAAAAATCTATTATACGGTGTACGTATGAACAAAAGGAATTGTAAATAACGATTCACATGAGCATATGATTCAAATGCACTAAGTGCCGCCCTGTATTAATGTACCCACTGGTTACAACGAATAAATGAACTGTTTGGCAGTAACCATATACTTATGTAATATGCAATAATTGGTGTATGTTTACAATATACTTAGGAATAGTCCAAAAATACCAAGTGTACCTTCATAACAGCGAACAACCAACCCATTGTCACTAGAACACTTCATTCTAATACATGTGCCGTAGACAGGTATTATGATTTGCCACCCTAAGTATATAAATTCATATTATTTACAACTGTATGTGTATGTTCATTATCGCGGTAACGAGTAGCCTATATTCTCCCCAACACTCAAAGTATTTTTATTGGAATAGAAGCGTGAAAGCGTGACAGACAGACAGACAGAGTAACTTTCATATTTATCAATGTGGCTTTCACTCTCTGAGGTACTACTACATTAACAGCTATATATTCACTTATAGTCCTATTTTTTACACAGTTCTAAATATTCTTTATTGTATAAAACTATTTTCAAATGTTATCGATTATGTGCTATGTTAATTGTTAGTTTAGACCAATGACAAATATAATAAAGAAAATTATTGACCTTACCCGTTCATGGGCATGGGCTAGAGTTATTCCAATTAAAATCGAAGAAACATCGAAAACATTCCAGAAAAGTGTATATATTTGGTAATTAAAATTAAAAGAAGGCCTTCTTCCATAATTTACAAAAGTCTGTTAACTAAAGTTTCTCTTACATGTATTAACACAAAAGTATGTCTATTGATTCCAACAAATATGTATTTATTTAAAAACTGTTTGGCCTATAACGATTATAAAAATGCTTGATTTGTTGATAATGACAAAAAATTGACATCGAAACTTTGATTACAGACCAGAGAGAGTTACTAGACCTGTGGTCGATGTAAGTTCGTTACTTCAAATTTCAAACATTAAATTGCTAGATTAAAGCGGTTGGCTTTATGATTTCAATCTGATTTTGAAGTAGTTTCGTCACATTGACGGAACTGCCGCACATCGGTAGAGCAGCTCTCAGGAATAATGGTTTCTCTAATTAAGTTATATGTATAATTAGCATGATAATGTATCCGTACTTAAACCATAGATCTGTAATATATTTATTGACATTAAACAAATAATACGACCTAAGTAATGTGGAACTTCATGATTCACGTTATTCTGATGAATATACAAAATGTAAAAAATATTTATGTGGTTTCATTTTATCCCACAGCACCTAATAAATAACTTCACAGCATCCACAGTCTGTTCCCAAATTGGTCCTATGAGAATCACTTCTAATAAACATACTTTAAGTTTTTTTATGCGGGTTACTGGGATCTATCCCTTACGGGGCATTAGTTCCATACAGTTTTTAAGCACCCGCCACTGTAACTTCTGTATACCAGAATCAGCAGCAGTGGCCAACGAACACACCAAGCTTACATCACCTGGGAAGCCCCAGCCCCATATTAATATTAAAAATACTAGAGGAGTTGGAAGTGTAATAAGTCATTAGCAAAGTACGAGACTAAATAAGGACAAAAACATTGCAGGCACATATTTTACATTCCCAGAGGAAATGATGAGCAGACTGTTCACTGCTAGAGTCAAGTATTGACCATTGACACAATGGTGAATTAACTAATTTAAATGAATGTGGTTCGTTCTAAAAGTTACTATGACTTTGGAATTGAGCTTTGAAGTGTGCACGAAGTGTATAAATGGGATCGGTCTACAAACGGGCGTGTTGTCATTGCTCCCGTTACCGCAACATCTCACTGTAATTCACCACGTGTCGTGTTCTCGATAGCTCGTTCGCGAACAGATGTAAGGAATTGGTAAAAGTGGCGCCCCTTAGATGATTCGTCCCGTTGTTGTACTCTGTTGTGCCATTAATCTGTCGGTCGTCATAAACATCGGACTGCTGTTGCAGCGATCTTGTGATTTTATCGCTGTCTCGTTTTTATTGTATCTCAGCTGAAAAAATGACTCGACTCTAGCTGATGGAAAGCATAAGCAGAATCCAAGAGTGGTGGTCACGATCCTTAATGCAAATTTATATATAATGCGAATAAGAACAACGCAGCATGGTGACCCCCACTATGGCGGCCTAGTAAGATGCTTTTTCACGCCCCTTTTAAAAGACCCGGGATCATGATGAGAGGGAAACACGTGTGCCGGTAGTGAGTTCCAGGTTTTAACACAGGAAGGATGAACCGAATCGATGAGTTCGAGAGCGTATGTCTACCACTTTGAAATGGCTTCTAAAGTATATTTAATGTGTATTTATATTTATCTGTGTATGTAGGTCTATAATTATCTAGATATTTATGTTAGTTTGTCTCAAACGCAGCATCTGCAACTGTTATTGATTATAACTTTAACCTCGATGCACCTACCATACCAGATCTCTACATCCCGCTAAGATTGGCTCATAGAGAACGTCTTTCCCGATATTAAGTCCGCCAATGGACACAAGAGATTGAAGTTGTAAATAAATATTGAGCCTTGCAATAGCAATTGAGTGTTCTGAAAAGTTGAAATGGGAAGGTATTGAGGCTTTTCGTGCAAATAGATCTTGTGATCCGACGGTATCCCAGCGGTGGTTCTTAAGAACTGTGCACCAGAGTTGTCCCCGGTATTGTCGCGCCTGTATCGCCAGTCGTATTCCTCGAAAGCTGTTCCGGAGGCTTGGAGAGAGGCGAATTTTCATCCCATCCCTAAAAAAGGCGATCGCTCCGAACCTGCCAACTACCGTCCGATAGCCGTCACCTCTGTCATCTGTAAGGTATTTGAGCGGATAATTAACAAACAACTGGTCCATTACCTGGAAAATCACTCCCTATTAAATGATCGTCAATATGGTTTCAGACCGAACCGGTCCACGGGTGATCTTTTAGCGTACGTCACACACCTTTGGGGTAAGGCTATTGACAGGCATGGGGAATCCTAGGCCATCAGCCTCGACATGGCCAAGGCTTTTGATAGGGTTTGGCACCATTCGCTTCTCTCCAAGCTACCGGCTCTCGGTTTGCCCCCAAACTCTGCAATTGGACTGCCGCGTTTCTGCGCCAGCGCCACATCAGAGTCCTTTGCGACGGTGTGGCCTCCGAGCATCAGCGGATTAACGCCGGAGTACCTCAAGGCTCCGTCCTGTCGCCTACACTGTTCCTTCTGCATATCAATGACATGTTAGCCCTCGGCAACATTCATTGTTATCAGGCTAATAGGGCCATAAGATGAGACTTCATTAGGTAGTTTACCAGATTTATGAATCATAACAATTTGAGATGTTTTCCAGAGTGCAGGAACATAGGAGGTGCTCAGAGTGGCATTGACAAAAATGCTCAAAAAGACAATGCACTTCTTGGGGAGCTCCTTAAGATGCCTAGGGGTAACCAGGTCAAATCCAGGTGCTTTATTAAGGTCCATTTCGGCTATATCTCTAGCCATCTCCCTTAGTGAAGTAGGGCTCAACGGCAAACAAAGCTGCAGGTCTTGATGAAGGGCTTGATCTATTTCTGGATCTTCAGGGCTATTCGAATCGTTGGGTTTGAAGACCCCGGCTAGGTATGTTGCAAAGGCCTGTGATTTGTCTTGGTCAGTTCGGGCCCATGTATGTCCGGATCTAATAGACGGAGAACACTGTTGTGGCTGTGGGAGGTATTTTGTAGCCTTCCAGAGATTGTGGGTCCCAGTTGCATTTAGATAATTCTTCACTAATCTTTGTTTGATTGAGTCATTTGCAGTATGAGCCAAGAGATCTTTGAGTTTTTTAGTTGCTCGGTTTAGTCTAGTTTTATCTGCACTCTTATGGGTCGTTTGCCAAATTCTGCGAAGGTGTCGCTTTTCGGCGATTTTTTCCTTGACTGCAAGAGGAACTAATGCCCCACGTGATGAAGCCTTTAGCTGAGGAGTACTAGACCAAGACTCCACTTGGATCAGATTTGTGGTGTAGAGACACGCATCATCAACTTCTTTCTTAGTTTTAAGTGGGATATTAAGGTTGATATTTGATTCCAGGAATTCTTGAAAACATTGCCAGTCCGTTTTGTGATTGTGGAGATAGTCTGTATGAGTGTCAGTGGGTATGGCTACTAGACTAACCATCAGTAATACAGGTGAGTGATCAGAGCTACCGTCGAGGCTTGACTTTATAAAAGTATTCAGTTCGCTGATAACTTTTGTGATAAAATAGTCTAGAAGATCAGGTGTTTTGTTGTTATTTGTGGGTCAATACGTAGGCTCCCCAGTTGACATAGGTAGATAGGTGAATTGAGAATATATGGAAACATTATTACAAGTGAGGGCACCGCCCTTCATCATGAATAGGCTGGCTCAACCGGAATGATACCACGGCCTCATAGAAAACCGGTAAGAAACAGCATGCGCTGTGTTTCATCGAGTGAGTGATACTGGAGGTCTACACCCCCATCTCTCATCATCCTCCAAAGGCCGGCAACGCACTTGCGACGCCTCTGGTGTTCAGGGTGTCTATCGGCAGCTGTAATCGCTACTGTTTCCTTGCATCCTTTGTTAGTAAGATACCTATTTTGGATTAATTCATAATTCAGTCTACAAACAATCTTATTTCATACTGTGATGTTTTAAAATAGCGAAGAGCCAGAAACAGGAGTAAGGAACATTCTCAATATTTGAAATCGGTTAATAAAGGTTTGCACATACAAATAATACAACACGAAGTTGGCTACACAAAGCCATAAATAGCTTTTAATAAATAAGTAGAGCGGCGACTACGTACAAAATCACTTAACATTATGTTGTAAGTACTTCTACACTTAGTTGCCTACAAGTACATACATAGCACATGTGTACTTGAACATTGGCATTGTGTAACCCGAAAGTGTGTTTGTATACACATATTATATACCCAGACACTTTATTATCTATTTTATTTTTATGGTAGAACATGCTTCTTGTTTTTGGTCAAATTATATAGTAAGAACAAATTGTGCACTGAATGATCGTGCCCATCACATAATATTTATGCTGGGTTTTGAACCCACGGCTCCTGACTTGGCAGTAAAAAAAGCATTTTTATTATCTTTTTTTATAGTATACCATTTACTGTTGGTTATTAAGCAATTGTTATATGAATCTTATTTCAGGAGATACGCTTGCCAATATTCATCTGCACACTATACATATAGAAAGCATAGAGTTTTTTTGAGATACGCTGCCTGGCGATAGAAGTAACATTAAAAAATACTTATAAAAATCTTGTTATTATTTTTATTTCAGTATTAAAAAGGCAATTCCTTTCTGCTAAGACACTTACCCGGACGATTACAGTTTCACATAGTTCATACACACCTTTTTTATATAATTTTTATATAATACGATTGTTGTATAGAATGAGAATTATAATTTTATAGAAAAATATATATTAAAGCATCAAAATCTTTTAAAGCAACTGTGGAGACACTTGTTGTTGTGCCGTTGACAATACAAACATGAGCAGTCAAATATGTTACTTTTATTCAAACGTCAAAATCAAAACGGTATGATTTTTATGTTCTTTAAAACATTTGCCTCTTAATTTTGTAAATAAATAAGAGCCAGCGCTGACGGACACAGTGGCGGCGAAGAGTCCATTCTGTAACATTAGGGCACATGACTGTATCGTAAATAAATACCGACGTCTCCTTCATTACAACGAATATTACTAGAATGAAAATAAAAATTATTATAGCTTTTCATTCATGCTACATACTTTAATCAAACAAACGTTGAAAAATATTGCTCAATTGAGTAGTCTAAGACAGTGACGTAACAAGTTTGTAACTAATTGAACCTAAATAGAAACGAGAAGCGAACGACGGTTGGTTTTATATCGTTACATCAAATACAGATATGTTCTGAATAAGTTTAGGTAGAATTTAACTTGTTAATGATTTACGCGATCTCTACGCCGCCACTCCATCCGTCACTAAGTCCCTAACTGGATCCTCGAATAACAAACAAAAAACATCTGAGATATCGCATTTCACAAGATAGAATGATGTTTATGGGAATTAAAGCAATCGCAGTAGATTTCATGCAGATACCTTTGAAATAACTGACGTTTCGATAGTTGCACCATTGCAATCGGTTAGCTGTCAGGCTGAACACGTTAAGTTCTATGAATATATAGTAAATTAAAAAAAAGCACCGAAACATTAAAATTAAATGTAGATGGACTTTGAGTAGTCAACGTTATACCTAAAAATATTTGAAATTTGTGGAAATTTAAATCTCTCTAACTTTTAAACATTTTATATATTCGAGCTTACCGAAATGCTCTACTTCGCCTGATGGGAAACATAAGTAGAAATGAAGAGTAGTGGTCACCATCCTCATTGCGAATGTGGAGGATGCAGCAGCGTGACCCACACTATGGCGGCCTAAGAATTTCAGAAATGTTCTGAATTTCATTTGGAATACCAAGTACTAATTTATTACAACAACATAGGGACTTTATCAAAACGTTTGTTAAGACATCACATTTTTCAATTCCATTTCAATTGTTACAATTTGGCAAATTCATAAATATGTATATTTATAAAATATATTTAAAACACATTATATCAATAACAATTATATACTTAGCCTTAATCCCTGCTGTGTAACGGATTTAATGTCATATAATATACTTTTACAAAAAAAAAATAGTTTGTCTCTCTGGGTGTCGGAAAATAGAGAATAAATGGTAGAACCGGTAATCCTTTATAAATCTCCAACGTTTAAATTGGCACTTTATTATAAACAAATAGTAAAAAGAACTTGAGCATTTTTTAGTATTTAGTATCAAAAGACTACCGTTGTACTCATGTATGTGTGAAATAAACTCTATACCGATCCGTCTGACTGGCGTGGTAAAGGCCAAAATCAGTTTTAATTCGATGTACCTTTTAATGCAATGAACTGGGGTCGGTACTTGCTTCAAGAACTAGTGAGCATCTAACATGATACAAATATCAGCCCTTTTTAACGTTGGCACAATATATTAAACAAAAATTATTAATAATCCGGTTATGAAGTTCCGAAACACACAACAGGGATATTAAAATTACAATTAATTATATAGTAAACACTTATGAGTACACATGAACTGTTCTAACAACATTTAATAAACAAGGCCTCTCACAAAACACAAGCTCTACAATATTTAAAATAGCGCCATCTGTTGACAGTGGTGGAATATTAAAACTCCTTACTATTAAAATGGTTAAGAATTTTTAGTAATAAAATACTATGCATTTAAAAAATTCATGTAAAATAAATGAGGTAAAATCGAGTCACAATTCAAAATAATAAACAAAGCAGAGCCTCAATATTGTGAGCTGAATGATTATGACGTTACACTGAATGTCCCCAGCTATTGGTTTATCTACTAAAAAACTAAACGTAAAAATAGCTCGCTGCAGCTTCGACAATCTGTGGTGTTCAAGCTACTATTATTACGCATTTAATGTTAAAATAAATGCTGATTTACTATTTATATGGCTAGAAATCTATCAAGGTACGCGTTTACAAATAACTAAGATGATTGATAAAGTAATTTAAACTGTATATTACTGCCTGATTGAACGAAATAAACAATTTTAATATTATATTTAGTCGTCAAATATAATAGTATGAATAATCGTATAAATGATGAAGGCTAATGATAATGGCCTAGGATCGTAAATATTCAGTTACTTAACCCAGCACGTGCGTTACAGAGTGTGTTAAGTATAAAATGTATGTACTCCAAGAAAAATAACATTCTACAACTTATACTACAAGCTATGCCTAAAAGTTGTCTTCCCTTACTTAATAGCTAAATACATTGAAATCTTTGTATATCAAGCAATGTGTATTACTCGCCTTTGATTCATATTTAATATATAATGGCACCATTTGTAAATTACAATACGGATAAGAGTTCGAAAGAGCTAATGTGTAAAAAAGTTAAATTGCTTCAAACTGGTTGTAGACATTAGTTTGTATTGAGAAAAAAAAGAAAACTGTCTCTCTCTATCTCTTGCTCTCTCCGTTAAGTAGGTAGAGGGAAGGAGAGTTTGGCTATAGTAACATTGTTCTTTTTATAATTGCAATGAGTCAAATTGACTCTACTCTGCCTGATGGAAGAAATCATGAGCAGAATCCAAAAGGGGTGGCCACCACACTCACTGCGAATGCAGACAATGCAATAACTCAGCACCACATGTAGTGAAGAGCAACAGGACAATTGTTTGCTATTAATATCTTTGTGTTTCAAGAATGTTTGTGACTTTGTTTGATATCTTCCGATAAAGCCCACTTTGGACACATCTGTTTCAGAATCTTAATAGTTTAACATTTAACAAAGCATTAGTTGCTTTCGTCACTGCTGTGGAACTTTCTATAATTAGTTTCATTGAACATTTAGCGACCCAACATATGAAAAGCATAAAACATGTATATAAGTGTTCTGTGCAATCATTTCTCTTTACGTCCCTTTCATTTGTACATATTCAAGTTGAAATATGTTTTTTACTTAGTAATACATATAAGGTATTACAAAAAGTGTGTTCATATTTTATGTAATTTTTTTTTGATGTTCTTGAGTAATTGTTCATCTTTTTTTATAAACTAACTAACATCTTACACCTGCAACAATTTTGTGACAACATTTTAAACTTGGTTCCTTATGAAAAATGAAACATAATGCGGTGAGTCAGCCTAGCTGTTGGCGTGGTTATCTGATAGGTTATGTAACTTTTCTGGGTGGGGTTTAAACCCGCTGCTACTCTCGACCTCGACCTCGCTTACATTGCAAATAAAAACCATTGAACCTTTAAATATCAACACACTAATCTGTAACCCTTTGTAATAGTAAAATGTCAACTCTCATAAGATCTCAGAATTCTTCATAAGTTCATAAATATCAAACAAGGTTTTTAGTAGTAAGTCTTGTTGGGCCCCTCCATGTCCTCGGCGCTCTTCAGCATCAGGTAGTAGCTGTACACACAAAGTATGCAGTAGGCGAGCACTCCTGGAAAATGAATTGAGATTCTTTTTATTTTCTTATAAGTTAACACAAGAAAGTTTAGTCTTGGAAATTGTAAATGATTTGAATCATTTCAAATTACGTGAATAAATAAATAAATATTTGGGACATTTAGCACACAACGCCATCTAGTCCCAAACTAAGCAGAGCTTGTGTTATGGGTACTAGACAATTGATATAAACAAATATTATACTTTTTTTTTGTAAACACATACTTATTATATATACATAGAAAACACCCAAACTCCGAAACAAATATTTGCTGATTATGCAAACACTTGCATACACGAACCCGAGTCCTCAAGCACAGCAGTCGCATACGCTACCACTGCGCCGCCGAGACAGTCAATGTATTTAATCTATGTACCTCTCATTCATTACAAATTGGAATTCGTCGATGATTACATCTTAGTTTTATAGCACGCAACAAAATGTTGTGAGGCATTTAAACAAAAGAATTCATTGAAGAAACTCCAGCTTACTTAATTAGTAGAAGAGCTAACATAACAGAGATGAGAGATGTAAGTGCACAGCAGCCTCACAGTTATACAATAATATAAACGTTTAGTCATAAATAAGTAAGCAATATGATCAGTACTCACCAAAGAACACGAGTCCCTCGAGGAATGAGAGGAAGATCTCGGAGCCGGAGCCGGAGAGTCCGTGCGTGAAGCTCATCACGATGATGCAGAGCAGCGCGGCCGCCACCAGCACCGACATCAACACCACCCACGACAGAACACCTCCGGTCCAACGCTGACAACAGAAGGACTAATCAATCCATCTGCATTTATTTTTGTAGCTATAACTCGTATATGTACACCAATTCGCTCATATTATACCATTATCATTGTTCACAAAATTCAGACCGAGAAAGAAAAATGACATATACGTCTGAATCTGGACTTAAGGAAAACTAAATGATAGAAAGTATTGTTGGTAATAGTAACTCGGATATTAATAGGAAGACCGATTGCGGCTTAGCGGTTGAAGTTGAGAATTCGTATAACTTATAAGCGCAAAATCTTTAAATGCGCGACACAGGAGCGGTCGTCACAATATAGTTCAATTTGCTTCCGGTAGATGTAGTTGAATGCCATATGTATTCATATATACGTAGAAATCGACACAGAGTATTCACACCGTACTCAAGAAACTGAGATGAGATGAGCATGACGTTGGTGACACAAATTGGGATTATAATTCTTGGTATAGATTTATGCGTAATTTATTTTGTTTAAATTCTGGCTTTTATTGCACAAATAAAAATTAATATTTAATTTCATCATATAGTTATATTATTTGTTTGAATCAATTTTATAAAAAGAAAAGATTGAACAAAATATTATGTAACATACAGCGGAAGAACATTTTATGATTGTAATAATAAAAAATAATGATTGCTATGGAATTCTCTAGGTCCCTATTTGATATGTTGCCTGCTAAAAAAGTTGTATGTATTGCAGAAATAGCCGCAATGTAAATTAGAGATCAACGACACCAATCGTCTCTTTCAATTCATTATTGGTTACACTTAGGACTTAAGACGTGTCTGAATTACAAATGAGAGCCTAAACCCTCCTAAACAGTATCTAAGACAGGGGCACTGAACTAGTTGGCCTTGGTCAGCATTTCAAATTTTATACGTCATACATAAGTAAATATCGTAACAAGCTAACATACTTATGAAAAAAACGCGAATAGCTTGAGGCATAGTTTGTTGTGGGAGGATTTTCATATATTTATTTATATAAAGTGGGAGTGCCATAGTTCGGCATGAATGGGCGGGCTCGACCGGAGTGACAGCACGGCCTCACAGAAAACCGGTGTGAAACCGCGCTTACGCTGTGTTACACTGAGTGAGTCAGGATTCAGGGGACCCATTTTTTATTTTTTTTTACCTGTGGAAACCCCCTCGGGCCTTCACCCCACCGGGGTTTGCGGCGGGGCAGTGTGTCGGAATCGAACCGACTAAAACCACACGGTGTGCCACTCTGCGCCTGAGACGGGATCTCTCCCGTCGATCCGGGAACCGCTTTCTTACGCCATCCGGACCAAGGATACCGGAGACCTATACCCCAACCTCCCCCCCTCCCCATCCCCTAAAGGCCGGCAAAGCACTTGTGACGCCTCTAGTGTTGCAGGTGTCCATGGGCAGCAATAATCGTTTACCATCAGGCGACACGTCTGCTTGTTTGCCCTCTATTTCATAACAAAAGCTAAAACTTTTGAACATTTAAAAAAACTGTCAAAATTTCTGACATAAATACAGCAATCTTGACAATTTTATCTGATAGAAAAAAACATGGGTGCAGTAATTATTCAGTTATTTTTAACATCATGCACATTTTTACATTGGCTGACCTCTGGGCTGGGTATTCTCTTCCAGTCAATTTTTTAAAATGGGTGGCTTAAATCTTGTAAGGTTGAAGAAGTAAAAAAAGAGTAACTGAGATCCTTACCTTGGAAACAGCCACGAGTAACATGAGAGCCAGGATGACGTGCACCACGGTGAAGATAGCCGCTCCCACCGATATCTTGTAGTACGTGGAGTAGAGGTGGTCCATGTCTTCTATGGTGCCCACCAGCTCTCCAGCGTCCTTCGCGAACATGGAGCATATTATCAACATCGCCACTGACGACAACTGGAAAATAATCGTTTCTGGGATTAATAAACATCACAGACTAGCTTATGGACGGATCTAACTGACTCTTGCTCCTCACAAGTTGAATAGCACTGAAGGTTATCATTATCATATTCGTCAACAGCCTTGATTTGTCCACTACTGGACATAAATTTATGATTAGAAAGGAGATTTCGGCCTAGTATAATACGCTGACTAGATAAATTGCTATAGAATTTGTCTCAAGTATTTCTTTTGCAGTAATGTTACTCTGGCCAATTTCCCCCTTAATCGGTTCTTACAATACTCACGGGATGAATAGGAATTTTAATAATCCTTATTTTTAATTCATCACTGTAATGTCAAAAGGTTTTCAAAAGGTCAAAGAATTGGTGCTTTAAGTGCCTTCCGAACTCTAATATTTTCTTTACAGACTACTAAGTGGACACACTGATACATTGTATTTAGTGGGCATTTTTTATTGACTCAACTGTAACTTTAAAATGTTACATTTTGAGTTAATGTTACATTTTGGAAGGTCACAAGTCACAATTTCAAACATAAATTATGTGGGAGAAAATGTGACGGATTCATCGCTGATGTTAAGTATGGTATAATATAAACGGAGTTATTCAACAATTACTGCTAAGTCTGTATAATCTTGCTGTGCATATTCTTATCTCCAATGTCGCTCGCACTCTGTTCGTTATCACGCGGAGTCATCAATATATATATATATTAAATCCGGCAGACTAGAGTCAAGTAACATCTTTTCTTAATGTTATGTCTCTAATAAATATTAATCTGAGTTTGAACCCACGACCTGAAAGCTTAACAATCAGCATTACGAACCACTCGGCCAAGAGGCCACTCAAATAAAATAATATTGGGTTCATAATTACTTCAGTCACGCCATGGTGCTAAATGACGGATTTCCGCTAGACTCGGAACCAACATCATATGAAGTCTCTCAACCGTATCAATATATCAACAGTACTACGTATCTATATCCCTGTTGTGTTATAAACAGCTTGTGTTGGTTCTTCGGTGACGTCACCGACTCTGTAAAAAGTACTGACTTGCTTAGTGTCAGTTTCTTTATGAGATTCTGGCACCACTAGGGTCGAGCCGCACCATATGTGCCCAAGCACGAATCGCCGAACTTTTTCCCAAACTAGGAAGGGGCTATTTTTAGTCTACCACGACAAAGTGGTACTGCCTGAAATTAGATCACGTACCGCGCAGAATTCGAGTATGTAATTATCATATATCGCAATATCAAAGTTCCTGTTATCGAATTTTTTAGGGCTCTAACTACCAGTACTAATTGCAGATGTTTGTATGGTAGACAGGATCGCGGTGGCTTAATAGGCTTTCCGAGGCACGAAATAGTTATAATTCAGTAATAGGCTATACAGTTCTCTCCGAACGTGACATCGACACAAGAACAGACGCTAGAAACTAATTAGCATATCTACGGGCGAGTGAAACCAGACACGCGTTCACTAATATTTTTCTAAATACCAATGAGGCTATAAATAAATCCACGAGAAACTGGCTTTAAACCAACTATTGTTTAACAATAAGAGCATGTTTTAGATAACATATTATGTTTAACATACTCGTACTATCGCCGTTTTGCGAACGAAGCTAGATAAGCTGGGTCGCATATTTGCGAGACTTCACAATAATAACTTTCTCAATTCGGTTGCATTTTCCTCTGCCACAGAGAGATGCTGTCCTGGAAGCCTTAGAACCCCTTACGGAGAAAATATAAAGGAAAAGTTTACTATAGAAACGTGTCAAAAAGAGATTAGAATAGTTTTAACTTTATTGTGCGCCAGGTAATAGAATTTAAATATTTCAAAGAAACGTATAGTTCCTCAATTTGGCCATAGTCTTTTACGTTTCCATAAAGTTACCAACTTTTATTTTAAGTGTCTTTTATGTTTTAATTTTCAAGACTTCAATAATATTTCTCTTGGAGTGCGATGTAAATAAATCTGAATGTCCTGCGTAGTCCCGGTATCCATATTTACTTCTTTTACGGCAGGTAAGATGCTCTCTCTCAAATTTGAAGTGACTGTTTGTTATTTCAAATTAACAACTCTTCACAAAATGCAAATTAAAGTAGTTATATACATACATACATTAGATACATACATGAAAAAACTATTTTTAAACTTTTTGCCTGTCTGTTTGTTCCGGTTAATGTCTGAAAAGGCTGGACCGATTTTGACGGGACTTTCACTGATAGGTGGTATAGGGGGTAACTTAAATTTTCTAAACAATTTTTTTTTACCGGCGTTACCAGCGATTATTGTCGTACCGCGGAGTTCAGTTAATTTTACATACGTATGTTAGAACAATAATCAGAGTAGCAGCAGTGTGGTTCAGGTTACCAAAGTCATAGACCATCACGCAGTCCTTCTTCAGAACATCATTGTACGGGGTACATTCGTGTGTTAGGATTGGTGAGGAAAACTGTTTTTGGGTTTAATAGAAACAATATATTTAATCTATGGAAAAAACAAAATTGTGGACTATATGGCTTGATATAATTACAGAGCTTCTTTCTACCAGGGACTGCTTGCAGTTTCTTCCTGTTGAACTATGCTGTGCTGAACTGTATTGTTGGAACTGAACTGTGTGAACTGTGTAGGACCCAATTGTGGCCCGCCTATTGGCCAACCAATCACAACGTTTACATTTTAGCCAATGAGATTCGAGTGGCCAATGCTTAGCTACCTCTAAACTTTAACGAGAGTCGCGTGACGATTTTGGAGCGATTTCACCCGTTAATCTACATTTTTGACTATTAAAGTATACATTTTCTTAATCCTAAACTTATGATCTGATACGGAAAAATACGAAAATAATAATAAATTATATACACAAGTGGTTATCACTAGCATTGTCCCTCATCCGTTATCACTGTTGTCGCCGTTGTCCCGCACAATCATCTTTTTGGTCATGAAATGCTCGCCGTCGATCACTTCTGCCGACACTTCCATGCGCATGCGCTCTATAAATTCCTTTCGAGAGCGTTCTATCATCCAACCTCTCTAAGTGGCTTAAAAAAAGTGTCAGATATAGACTGACAAGTAGCTTTGTACTAATTAGTTTATCTCACTACATACAAAACGTTGACAAGGGATTTCCTTTAATAGTCGTAATTGGTACGCAGAAACAACAGTATGTATGAAATCAATAACGAGAAAACTGAAACTGAGGCTGTAACGGACAACAATTTAATATTCATCTGCACTTACAGGGAAAACCCGCAGACTGTTATCAAAGCGTTGGATGTCCTATCGTCACAGTTTGTGATATTATAACTATTTATAGCAACATTAAAAAATGCTTGAAAAGTTTAGGGTATAACATGTACTAATATTTTTATGTTATTATTTTATGCGCTGTCTACAGAGGCAGATTTTATCCTAAAAGTATTTATATATAATCAACCAGAGAGCAATTATAAACAGACAAGTTGTTAACACTCTTTTTTTAACTGTGTGATTTTTAGTTTAAATCCATATTTATTACCAAAATAGGCTGAGTTTATAGTGTATTTACTAGCAGTCACAACCAACGCTACTAAACTTTAATCAGTTTTCCTTCTTCCTTCTCCACTTCACCATCTTTTTTTTTACTATAGCAAACTTTCATTCATAGCAGTGATAACCTTCAGAGCATTTTTATTGTTCTTTAACTAACACACGAATCCTCTACATACATTTGACATTAGCAGATTTGTCGACATCGGCACAGTTGCACTATTCAAAACAAAAAAAAACCTACGTTACGTTTAAACAAATATAGTTCAGAGTGATCTAATCTGTTGTATAATACTTTTTACGCCTTTATAATCGCATTGTTTTCTCATTTAGTTCAATGACATATTTACTGAGATTAATTGTGTGTACGCTAGCTGTACTTATAATAAAATGTTAAGTCAACTTCACTCTCCATTAGTTTGACAATTACGTACATAATAAGTGCTTTTGCACTTATTTTGCACAAATTTTAATGATTTTTACAGAAAAGATCTAAAAGAAATGGTTAAAATTAAATCACTTCCACGTATAATCAATATAATCTAAGACATAAGCTGGTAGGTATTTCATGAGCACTATATTTGAAACTCTCTACCCTATTGACCTCGGTTATGGCTCACTTTATGACTTTCTATTTCTAAGACATTGCCACTATGGGTAGGTACTTTGGCTCAATTTATAACTTGCTAATCCAGTGACACTTTGCTACCATCAGATTGTTTTCTTTTTCTTAATTTCTTTACTATGGCACCGAGGGCAAACGAGTATATGGGACACCTTTGAGGGTAAGCGACGCCCATGCAACTGCAACATGCAGCGACCGACACATGCAACTGCATAACAGCGTTGCTACGTTTAGAGGATACGAATCCGGGATCAGGGGTAGACTAGGTACTCATTTTAAATTTAAACCCAGCCTGTAAAGGAACTAAAAAAATAATAAAACTACCCCTTGCGGCCACATTGGCAAGAGTTTCCAAAATATAATATATTTTCTTTTATGAAAACTGGTTTTAATACCTTTTACGATATTTACCTAAACCGAGAGCTATGTAGGTGCCATCATAAGTACGGAAAAACACGATTAATATAGGACACAATTTAATAACAACGGATTTGTATTGAAATAATATAATCGTACACATTATAATAGTAATTTACTTCATACATATTTATAATAAAATTAACTTCGCTAATGTTTACATTACAACTCCTTGTACATTTATCGCGAGTATAAAACGTAAACAACAAAAAATATGCACATGAACTCACCAAATGCAAGAGTCCCACACACCTGGCGCCAAGTTCCAGACCCATGCACCAGCAGAAGGAGGTTATGTGCGGCACACCCATCGTTGCTGTTTCCTCGGTGTGTTCACTGCAACTGAACAACAACATGATGATAATACGGCGAAGTGAGCGTGCTTAATGACGTTGGGTGTTTACGTTTTACGTCAGTTAACGAGATTGAGAGCGAATTCTTGCTTTACTAGGGGCAGTATTTTGGAGGAAATATGTTAGGTACTTATTTTCGTAAGAGATTGAAGTGATTCATCTGCTTCGTCAAATCTCTGTCTGGTTTAGGAATGTATATTCATAGTTTAATTGAGGTATTCATAATTTATTTATAAAAGTATGCAAATTCAATGATTAAAATTTTAGATAATTGTGTTTTCTCTGTATAAGCTAGCCACATAACTCTACTCTACCTGATGGAAAGCATGAGCAGTATCTAAGAGTAACGGCCATCATACTCATTGCGAATTCAGAAAATGCAACAATGCTGAATAGTGACCCACTATGGCGACCTGCCTATTGAAATGCTTCTGCATCATCAGACCTCCGGCCTCGCACTCGCTAACGAAACACGACAGTACGAATGCTGTCGTTTTAGGATGGTTTTCAGTAAGAGGGTAGCACCACCCCGGTCTAGCCGGCCCGTTCGTGCGTGGCTTTACGTCCTTGAGTCTAGTTTTTATCGTGTGGATACAGTAATATACATAGCAATTTAATGAAGCTAATCATTATTTTGTTTAACCGCGCATACTGTTATGTTAATGTAATAAAAACTTCGTCGAGGAAGTGAATATGCTCACATGACGCTACTCAGTTCTAGCTATAGTGCCGTTTTGGTCTTGTCTTGTGTGAGGATAATCTTCATTGAATATTCTATAGAATACAAAACATTTATTCAAATCTGACCTATAATTCCATAGATTACAGCGTTAAAGAAGCAAAACTAGCATAAATTAAGAATTGAAATCGTCTATAGATTTGTCACAAAGGACAGCTCAATAATGAAGAGGTTGAACAGAACGGTAACGTTTGACGAGTTGGTTTCCTGTAACCCATCAATAATATAGTTGATTATAGCTTGGTTTATTATCTGCCGGACATGAGTGGTCCTATCGATTACAAAAAAGGGGCGGCTATCTATTCGATTGAAACCAATGTTTGTCGTAGCTTATGGTACACAAAGTAATGGAATTCAATAGGTGAAGATTAACGTTTGTTAACAAACATGGCTATATTGATGTATTTTTCTTAAAATTAAAATAGAATCGAACGAGCCCTGTCAAAAAGACTCTACTCTGCCTGATGGAGAGCATAAACATAAACCAAGAGTGGTGGTCATCATACTTATTGCGAATGCAGTGATGCTTCTGCATCATTGGGCCTCCGGTCTCGCACTCACCAACAAAACACGACAGCACAAACGCTGTTATTTTACGTTGATCTTATGTTTTTTTTTTGTCCGGCGTGGGGGAAGCCTAGGCGCGATCTCGTGGCGGTCATTGGATTGGGGGTTCTCTCGCTCAGTAACATGATTGCGGCCAGGTTACGGTTTTTTTCCTCAGTTTTTTTTTAATAAACCATTTGAGTTATATATATTCGTCATACCCGTTAAAAAATTTTATTTTGATACCACACTCGGTATGTTGTTCTGTATTTTGAAATCATTTTTTTTAATTACCTTTTTGCGCCAAAAATCCTTAATTTATTTCTTCTTAATTTTGATGTACCCAGTGTCACTCTCACGACTAAAACGAATCCATTGACACCACTCATATAAAAATACGACCATCCGTTTCGGCTCTAGGGCGTACCAAAGAAATATACATAGGTACATATATACATACACTTGAAAAACATAACCCTCCTTCTTTCGTAGTCGGGTAAAAACAGCTGCTAACCCGCATTCTTATCTTTTCATTTTTCATTTCATTTCATTTAAAAAGACAACTCCCGCATTAGGAATATACATTCCTGTGTCACGGAGATCTTTACAAACATACATGAAACGGACACAAAGTACACCTAGACTTAGAACAACAAATTATGGATCACAATAAGTGTTGTCCTATGTAGGATTTGAACCCACAACACTTGGCGCAGTAAGAAGAGGTGTGGCGACCACTGAAACCACTAGGCAAACAGTGTAGTCAAACCGTGTATCTATTGAGATAACATTACCTACCATACTCATTTATTCGTCAAGGCAGAGCCTAAATTGCTGAAGCTACTAACTGGAAATCTTGGTAACAGACACTTTTTTTTTTATATATATTTAAGCTGCCAAAATGATTCTGCCTTGCCTGATGGAAAGCATGAGCAGAATCCAAGAGTGGTGGTCACCATCCTCAATGCGAAAAAGAACAATGCAGCATGGTGACCCACACTATGGCGGCCTGGGGGGAAAGGGGATGGTGAGGGGGATAGGGGGCGTTGGATTGGGGTATGGGCCTCCGGTATCCTCACTCACTCGATGAAACACAGCGTAAGCGCTGTTTCACACCGGTTTTCTGTGAGGCCGTGGTAACACTCCGGTCGAGCCGGCCCATTCATGCCGAAGCGTGGCTCTCCCACGGTATAAACTTACTTTTTATGCTGTAAACACCCAGTAAGAAAGGATTATACTCTAGAGGGCTAAAGTTAGAAACACGAAATAATAAACAACAACTCGAAGGAAGCTACGTATCGCTAGTTCTAGAAACTGAAGACAGATTTAGCAGTTTTATGGTATGTAGCAGCGACTCAATCAAAAGATCACGGAACAACGGAAACTATAAAGTCCTTGGTACAAGTAGTTACTAGAATGTGCTAGTAATAATAATAATGGGTATAGATAGGAAGTTAGGAATTCTCGCAGGCCGCAGTTCAGTTCAGTTTGAGCTACAGAGCGATAAATATTGGAGTGATATCAGAAATTAACCTGCGACCTCCGCGACAGTTAAGGATTGTTAATTTAAATGATATCGTGATTTTAAGAGTGTTTTTAATAAAGTCTCTTTTACACGTCAGGTTTAATTCTCAAATTCATTGAACCATAACGCGTAACAATATCAACATTACTGTAGGTAACGAACTGTGTTCTTTTTTATTCATTTTACATCCAATGGTATTATGAAATTTGAACGAGAACAAATGTTAAGTATGTCATACTTTATTTTATATTTTGTTCAGCACGCGTGACCATTTTCTGAGCCTATTTAGTATAAACTATACTTAGTTTTGATCCAGAAGACGGCAAAACGTACAAAACATTAGGTATTTGAATAGAGGCCCGTTGATATATTATTTTACTTATATTTGCATACACTGTAACAGCTAAGTCAACAAATGCGATGATGTAATAAGTTAAACAACGCGATGCAACTACTCGCTTAACTAAAAAATGTCACCCAGACATTATTCAACAGTTTTTAATTTTTGAATAAGGAGCGTGTATATAAACGAATAACAGGGCAAGTTCTAGGTTAAAAAAAATTATTTCGTTTGAATCATCATTAATTAATGGATTTGAAATTACAGCATAAATTGTTATTGATAACTTAACACGATTTTTCATAACACAGTATTCATTATACGACATAACACGGACAATAAAATACATAAATATATGGCATAAATCTATATTTTATTACGTAAAGCAAAAACTATGTATATAACTATACCCCTTTTTATGAAAATAGCGCGGACGGAGGAGTATAAAATTTCGCACACTTATAGTTTATGTAGAGAATGACTGCAGATTTTTTAACTGCAGATTTTTTAAATTATTTATAAAAATACATTAAATTAATAATGACAACATTCCACAGACTACCATGCGTATAACACACACATACTCAAATATGCATATACAGTAAGTATTTCAAAGTCAAACTAAAAAGGAAGACTTTTTTGTCTATAAGTACTGTCATACTAAATGTCAAATGCAGCTAAACAGACAAAAGAAACCTTTAAAGGTTCTAAATAAAAAAATTAAAAGAATTTATGATCGCATTTCGACCTTTAGACGACCACTAGTCTGTCTATAGTCTGTCTGACACTAGATATAGGTTTGTAGGTGGAGGAAATAAGCAACAATTAGACACAATTACTAAGCGTGTAGTTTATTCGGTCGGGACAGTTCAAGGTTGTCTACGACAATCAACAAGGTGAGCGTGTATTTTAATGAGCCTGTGCTTCTGAGTACACTTTTATTGTATAGGGGACAAACGAGCAGACAGATCACATGATGGTAAGCGCTTACCAATGCCTATAAATATCTAGGTATGATGTTCTCCTAGCCGATTTCTGTCACGGCGGCCAACCTCAACGGAGGCCTGTCAACTACGCAGGAGATATGGTACACAAGTGTGTGCGCAAACACATGTGCACTCTCTGTTCCCTCTCTCTCTCTCTCATAATCCGATGAGACGGTTAACCGACTGATCGGGGCTCTCAGGACCAGGACAGACAACTTTACGTGCTCTCCGAGGCACGGGGGTTCGGACCCCAACTTCCAAACTCCGAGCTGTTATTAAGAATTTATATAATCCGAAAAAATCAATAATACTTTTGGCCTGACCCGGGATTTGAACCCGAGACCTTTCGATCGGCAATCGCATACTTCAACTTCTAGACCAACGAGGCAGTTAAACCTCTAGATATATGTAGGCGCTGAATTATGGGCTTCAATAAATCTACTCGGTGATTGGCAACATAAGAACTGCACCGATGTCACTGTAGTTTAAGCATGTAGTTTCCATTGTGCTCACTGTTGTGGGTTCAAAGTGTCAAACCCCACATGGGACAACACTTTGTGTGATACACAAATTGTTATTCTGAGACTGCGTGTACGTTTGTAGAGTCCCCCGCGAGAGAGGATTTATTCTTAAAGCAGGGGTCGTCTATTATTAAAAGAAAAATAATTACTTAACACGGAATAAGTGAAGTGTATTATTATTTCTAAACAGTACACTTAATTTAAAAAACATAATTTAGGTATATTATGCGAATAGAAGACCCACGAATATCACAATCTCCGAAACGGATGTACCATTTTCACATTACTTTAACTTACTAGGCGATTTCTATTAATAGGAGAAGGCTCAGCATCCTCGTATTAAAAAACTTATTTCCTTCACATTTCTCTTGTATTTCACCCAATTATCTGCCACTAATTTATATTAATTTTCCAATCACATAATTCGTATAAAAATATATCTAAAATAATACTTTCATGTTACAAGGCTTTAGGGAATTATTGTAAATAACTTACCGTCTATCGTTCAGGTCCATTGTCACAGCAGAACTGACCTAGCCCTCCCTGGCCTAGTATGACAGCACTCAAAGACAAAAAGCCTAGGAACGAGACGAGTTAACTGTTGTAGGTTTCTTGTAAATGTTCCCAAACTGTAATTTTCTACAGGTGTAAAACAAAGGTTGAAAGCGGTTTTACTACACTACAGATTAAGTCGGTAGGAGTCTCAGTACTCCCAGTCCGGTACCCTGTTTATCGAGTGGCTTGAGTCTTCAGGAGTTCCCATTGCTTACTTGATTAGGATTCCACTTAAGGGACCTACATTAGACTCATTTATGACTGGACACGGCGTGACTTTAGTGGGTTCGGCTCCCACAGATGACACCTAAAAATTATCAGTCACCAAATCCATATGGTCCGTCTGTTCCACAAATACGAACCTGAACTCGTCTTAATTTAAGAGATTTTCTAGTAGCCACCCTGAGTTGGGGCAGTCACCTTTTTGTTTTTATAATTGAAAAATGACAACTCCCACACCACATTAATAATATTTTTTTATCAAACGAGCAGACGCGATACGTCTGCTCGTTTGATACCTATATCATACCTATACTGATGGTAAGCGATTACCGCTGCCCATGGACACCCACCCGCAACACCAGAGGCGTCACAAGTGGGTTGCCGGTCTTTTAAGAAGGAGTACGCTCTTTTCTTGAAGGTTTGAAGGTCGTATTGGTCCGGGAATACCGCAGGCGACAGTTGATTCTATAGTTTTGAAATTTTGTATGTAACTCTTTAATTTATTTTTTTGTAATTTATTAATTATATATTTTATTATTCAATTTGTACCACTCGATATACAGCACGATCTTTTGCCGCAGTTGGTTTTACGCAGATTTTTCTACTCCTGTGTCACGGGGGTCTTTACCTACATTACAGACTGAGAACAACAATTTGTGGATCGCACAAAGTGTTGTCCCATGTGGGATTTGAACGTACAACACTTGACGTAGTAGAAAGTAACATGGCGACCGCTTAAACCACTACGTCAACCGTGCAATACAGGTTTATTACATTTTGCAGAATGAACAAGTAACTGGAATTATATAATACAATACAATTTATTCGATATATTGACCTAAAATCACCACGAGAAACAATAGTGCACGTAGTCTTCTGACTTACACCATAGAGCGTAGTCCCGCTATACAAGATACTGAACTGATCAAGGACAGACCTTGTCTTATTTAATCATGGGCTGGTATTTGTATCGCTCAACATACAGGACGTTCTATTGCCGTAGTTGGTTTAATGCGGGTTTTTTTCCGCAGCTTTTCACGTTCACCGTGAATAAATAAAGTACCCAGATATTCAGGCTCAATAATATACAAATTGCGTGTTGAAAGTTACTATAAGTTTAAGTTACAGTAAATAGTCTTGTCTCGAAACAAAAAAATCGGCCAAGTGTGAGTCGGACTCCCGTAGGTTTCGTGGTATTACATTTTATATACATTTCAAGTATTTACCTGTTGTTGTTATCAATATTGAGCTTTTTGCTCTATTTACCTGCTGTATTTACCTGTTGTTGTTATCAATATTGAGCAAAAACAAGCAAAAAATCACGTTTATTGTATGGGAGCCCCTTAAATATTTATTTTATTAGTATTTATTGTTATAGCGGCAACAGAAATACATCATCTCCGAAAATTTAAACTGTCTAATTATCACGGTTCATGAGATACAGCCTTGTGACAGACGGACGGACAGACGTAGACGACAGGTACGTACAGTACCTGGATGACTGATTTTTGGTTATTTCTAAAAAGGAATCCCAACTAAATCGATTTATCTCCCTCAAAACCCCCTGCAAAATAACAAGAAAATCATTGGAGCCGTTTCCGAGATTCAGATTATGTATACATACAAGAATTGCTAATTTAAAGGTTTCGAAGAATCGAAAAATTTCAAAGATACTTTTTTATATTTAAAAATTTGGCTGGTATTTAAATTAAAATTCTTTAACAACAACACCAAGTCTACCTGTAAAATAAAACATGACAGCCCCATTTGCAACATCAAACACCAACACACTGTATCTTACAAAAGCAGATGTACAATATAAGTGACAAACGGGAGCAGTCTGCAAAATCCAGTTCACTAGAGTCTCGCCAATAAAAGGTAGGGGGGTATTAGTGGCGCTGGCGTCGGCGCCCCCCGCTTCACCACATGTGAGCATTCCACACGCCCAAGGTTATAACGTGTTCCTCATACAAACATTTATTTCTGGACAAGTCTTGTTTTTACATTGTGATGACCTCGTGTGATTACTTTATCAATAACTTTTAATAATAACGTTACCCTCTCTTTAGAAAGTAGGTTTTATCATGTCATTGCTTTATTTGTTTTAACAGACAAGTATTCTTGAAAACGAGCATTTGAAATAACTAATTGATACTCTCGATTGTCAGCACTTGATGGAACTTGTTGCAATATATTTTAGAATTAAAATCCCTTAGATGATGCCATAAGGCGACACCGGTCACTGGTAAGTACAAGTGACTTTAATTCTATTTTTATTGCGGCGGGGCAAAGTTAGTCTAAAAAAGTAGCCTCGTTACTCTATATATTATCAGCTATCTGCCAGTGACAGTCCCGTCAAAAGCGGTTCCACCGTTTCTATCAACAGTTCCTGACATTAGGGTGTTCAAGCAAATAAACATAAAGATGTGCATAAACAAAACTGTATTTTTTATTAATTACCTGGATGACCAAGTCTTGCTCGACATTTTTAGGTAGTTTTTCTTAAAATGAATCCTAGCTAGATAGATGCATCACCCCAGAGACCACCTGCATACTAAATTAGATAAATTACCAATGTAAAATGAGGAAAGCTTTTAATGTATCCTTAATGTTATTTTTCGTATTTTACTCTAAAACACATTTTTAAGTATATATCCTGCTTCCTACTGCGCCAAGTGTTGTGGGTTGAAATCCTACATGGGACAACACTTTGTGTGGATGGATAAATTGTTGTTCTAAGTCTGGGTGTACTTTGTGTCCGTTTCATGTATGTTTGTAAAGATCCCCGCGACACAGGAATTTATATTCCTAATGCGGGAGTTGTCTTTTTCTAAACTCGAAAAAACTCGAACTCGATGTATCTATAAAAATCATTTATATACATTCAAGGTTGTATATAATGTTTGTTTTGCATTAAAACCTTAGTCAAGATGACCTTTATATATGCAATATAGAATATAACCAGTTCATTCAATCACAATACACAATTACTATGTAACTGTATAGCAAGCAAACTATTTTAGTCCCATGCCAGACTTGTGAATGACATTGAAATAAACAAGTTTAAATTGAGCTTCTTTAGATGGATGTGAATCTCATATATTAATTGTATTAGCTGTTTCCTGTTTCGCCTTAAAATACAATCAGTGTACATTTAGGTGAAATAATCACCTTAATGACTGCCTTAGTGGCGCAGCTGTAGGGCATGTGACTGTTGTTCTTAATGTCTTGGATTCGTATCCCGGGTCAGATGAAATGTTTGTAAGATCTACAAATGTTTGTTTCTGAGTTTGGGTGTTTTCTATGTACGATATGTATTTATTTACATATCAGTTGTCTAGTACCCATAATACAAGCTCTGCTTAGTTTGTGACTAGATGACGTTGTGTGTTAGATGTCCAAAATATTTATTTATTTATTTTATATTTAGTGTTGCACTAGTAAAAGTAAAAAAAGTTGTTGATATTGACCTAAAACCTTTTATGTAACAAAAAAAAAACTTTATTAGTTCTGGCATATTATTTGCTGTGATTTGTTATTCATATTTTCTTATGTTTTTATTGATGACAACACTTGATGAATGACAAGATAAATATGTAAAATTATTATAAAAAAACCTGACTGCGTCAATATCTGTCATCTTTATTAAATTGAGTATTGTTTTAAATAAAACATAAATTATTTATATATTCATAATCTACTGCTACTTCTAATCACAGTTAAAAAGTTATTTATTTTGAGACCACCCTCAATGTATTTTGAAAACATTTTTTAAACACTTTTTTTTTGGCTCTAAAAATGCTTAGTTTTGTTTTATTTTATTGTGATGTACCCAGTGTCACTATCATGACTAAGACAAATCTATTGTCACATATTGATTAGCTGTTCATATAATTGATTGGCTCTAGGATGTGTCAAATATGCATACATACACTCTAAAAACATAACCCTTCTTCTTTCGCTGTCCAGTAAAATGATTGTTATATTTAAGTTCAATTATATAACTGTTTTAATACCTCACACTAGCTTCAAACTATGGTAGTATTTTATATGTAATGCTAGAAGTATCTTGTCATGATTAGCTCTGGCCTGGCACTGGTAGTATGGTTGTATTAATAAGAAATGAGGAATAATATATATATATTTGACAATAAAGGAACCAAAAAAATGTCCATTGATGCATAAGTTTTAACTAATCAAATGAATAGTTTTCTGTATTATATACAAGTTTAATGATCCTAAAGATGTCACAAATTAACATTGGAGATTTTTTAACACCATACCCTAAGAATTAATACCATTGCCAAAGATAAAATTTTCTGATGTCCATATAAGAAAGTACTCTGTCTATTTGTCACCATATGGTACCTCAAAAAGGCAAATGAAATAGACAGCAGCAATTTAAATGGATGAGACAATCATCTAGGAACATTGGAAGAATTCCATAACTAAGAGGAAACAGATAGCTAACACAATGTATAAATTCATAACAACTACATAGTATTTCGATATGCATTGTCTTAAAATAGATTTTAATATTATTAGCAGTTGTTTTATCATTTATTACTTGACTTGACTCTTAGTTATGTAGTCTACAATATATCATGAAAGATCAAAATACAAATAGTTTTGTTTATTCATTATATTTATTAGAGCAATGGGACTACTAGAATTCTAGAACTTCTATTAATTATGCAATTACATATTCTGACAAAATTGAATTACATAGTGGCGCTAGACATGGAAAGTGAATAAATAATAAAAAAAAATTTTTTTCATTTTAATTTAAATATCACCATAATACCGAATTAAATTTAAATTTATACACCATATTTCTTACATTGATACATCCTTAGCAACTTTAGTAAAAATAATTTAGAAAATTATAGCCCAACATAAAACAAAAGGAGATTGTAGTTGAGGCCAACACCTAATAAAAAATCAGATATTCTGCGTTCGTGGTCGGCGCGTTGTTTTTTATATCAATGTTACGACTGATATAAAAACAAATACTTACCGAAAGAATAACAGCAATATATCCTTTGAACGTAATATTCACAATTCACGAGTTATTTACTGAATTAGATCACCAGAATGTAGAACTAAACACTAAAACGTAGTTTTGTTGAATAACAGTAAAAACAGTACGTACGAACTTACACTAAGAACCTCCGCGAACTAATTTGCAAAATAGTTTTTCTGATTGCAATCAGTTAGATACATATTATTTAATATATATTTAGTGTTAATAAAAGAGATAGCTAAATTAATTGTTCCTAAGTTAGAACAGTACGTCCCCAACGTATAGGATTTGACAGATTTGAGACATAAGTTAAGTGTTTTGACAGTGGCAGCAGATAGTTATGTTGCCATCGGTAAATTTTGTGTATAAGTGAGATTACAGTGTGTGTTAATAATGTGTCTTCTTCATATACATCTATATCTACTTCTTTCTTCTTCTTAATTCAGGAGTCGCAGGAGTCTTATTTTTATACAACGGGTATTAAAAATATATATATTATTTTGAATAATATTTGAATAATTTGAAAAATATAATTGCCTGGTAATATTTAATATTCCCTTAGTATTCTAACATCATCATTTTAACTTTATCACCACTCAAGCCGTCACATGTATGTAAATCACTCACATCATTCAGAGAGTTTCTTATTTTGTAAGAAAGAAGGCTTTCTCCATTTATCACAGAAAATCACGTGTATTAATTTAAATATAATCCACATTTCTCACAAAGCCAGACCTATTTTCATGGGTCGTTGTCTCCAATCATCCTCAAGTTAGGTGTATGTATAATACTTAATGCTGTTTTAATATCACCAAACACTTTTTAGAGTAAATTTTACAACTCTTGCACATTCGGTATATAATTATGTTTGTATAACATATTCGAAAAATACTTTTGTAATACTCACTTAACCATAGGAATAAAAAACATAATTTATTTAGGCTTATAATTATTATAACATTAACAAAAAATGTTAAAATTATAAATAAATAACATTAATTGCTTATTGCAAATTATTGTTAAATAATAAATTAACATGTTATATTGACGTGTGTGTTTTGGGGATGCTCAACATCCTCGCGGTATGAGTTTACACTCTTTCTTATAGGGCCCCTGACACATGGGAAATGACCCAGGCATCCCCAAAACGAACATTTAAGTAGAACTAGTTCATTTCCCTATTTAACATTCTAGATAAAGTGATCATCAGTCTTTACGGCATGATAGATTCTTCCAGAACGCTGAAATCTACTTTCAGCTTCTTCATTCATGATCTGTTTGTGCCGGCTGTGAACCACCACTATGCAATACACCGAAATACCTGAAACGAGATTATAAGAAATCGGTACATGATCAATATAAAGTAAAGATGACTCAGGGTACCAAAAAATTCTAGGAGGGATTACACAGCCTTTCAGAAAATTCTGGGGAAGGGAAGGACACTGAAAAGACAGTACGCATTTATAAAACTTGAATTGCAGCAGTATAACCATGGACTGATACAAGTAGCTCTTAGGTACTACTTGGTGATGGTTGAATAGTCTGCTCGGGCGCCCCTGTACTTTTGAAGTGAAAACTTCTTTAGGCGCGTTGAGCACTTTTTGGTAGGAGAAAATCGGAGGTGTCACCGACATACTAATGGTTGGTGTTGATAATTTTAGTTAAAAAATGTGAAAATACTAATTTTACCCAATAATTTTAATAACATTCAAAGTTTTAGTGTTATTTTAATTTCAATGTTATTTTATTAATCGATACTCACAAGACCTGGCGAGATGCACTACAACAATGAGTATTTCCACCTCCAGCATCATACCCTCATCTTGGAGTATGAGGCTTATGCCTGTGAAGGACATGAGAAAATACAGCGCCGTGATGATACCAGTCACTATCGTCCATGGCAGTGTTAGGAACGGCAGTTTCTGGAACAAATTATTAAATACTCGTACACTTTAGTGTATTTTATCTTTGACTAGCTTTAACGCACACACAAATAATACAAGGTGTCATGTTATTTGACAAGTATGTTATATCTGGCTTTCTTTTGTAATCTGAGCGGTTATTTTAATATTACAAACAGATAGTCTAATTTTATTTATTATTATTGAAACTGCTGACTATTAATTACTAACTGCTTACTGTTTTCTATTGTATTTATTGTTAATTTTAGTCCGACACAATTGCATTAGTCATCTGTAATGACGCATATACCATGCTATAGCAGTAAATAAATAAATTTAAAAATGTATACAAGATGGGTTAGATTTTAACAGATTCCTCAATAAAACACTAAACGATTTACGGAGACTTAACAAGCACAGAATTTTAAGAATCCTTAATTGACTTATTTGCTTTTTACCGCATGAGTGAACTCATTTTTTATTATTATGATTTAAAACAGACAAGGCCCGCATAAGAACTATGTCCTGTATCAGAAAACGGACATTTACATTTAAACTAAAAACAATAAAGTGTTGCCCCGTGTGACTTTTGAACCGCTTAAACCTCTAGACCATACATGTACTCAAGTTAGGGGGGACGCACTACTGAGTTGGTGGTGGTTGGTGTTCATGGGTAATGGTAGTCACTTGTATCAGGGGTCCGTCTTTTAGTTTGAATTCTTCTTTCTTCTCTAATCGAAGTTTTGTGGAGTGTGGAGGAACGGGTAACATGTTCCTCTAACACAAAGGGAGGATCCTCCCCGACCAGGCGAGGTGATCATGCCTGGCGGGCCACGGCCCAACGGTTGATGTTGGGAAGTTGTATATATGTTAATCGGCGCGAGAACTTCTATTGCGCGATGCAGGATTGGTAGCTTCTTCGTGCACTACGTTACTCCGTAGTTCAGTGTATCTTCAGTGGATGGTATTGTCATATATATTTATGTTGACGCTGTATGTGGAAGTCGCCACAGGAGCAACGGGTCACATGTGCCTATAACTCAAAGGGAGGATCCTCCCGGCCTGGCGGGCAACTGTTTTTTTTTAAACTGTCTACCTCTTGCATGACAAGAGCTTTTTTCTACCTCTATAATTTATTGTGTATGTCTTAATTTTTTGTTCATTTTCGTTATATGGGCAACTGTGTTGTACATGAGCCACAAAAGTTTCTGAGATAGTACGACCAACTTTGCCCCGCGGCGTTGCTTGCGATTCTTCCCGTACCGAGGATAACACCGCGGGGCTCAGCTAGTAAAATATATATAGTTACCTTATAAGCAGCCACCACCAGGAGCACAGAACTGATGAGGTGTATTCCGCTCACGGTTGCTGCAGTGATGAAGAGCACCAGCTTATGGGTTGAAACGTTGCCGTCCTTCCCAAGAGGCGCTAATGTGACTAAAAGGCAGTAGATTGTGAGCTCCAGGATTGCCCAAACCTGAAAAAGTAACACACAACAATTTAAGTAAGTACGTTTTGCTTCAAGTGACTTGAATAGACGTTCTTACGCAGTCAAAAAAATGTCATCAATTGCATCAATATCTTTGTTATTAATTCATTATCGTCATAACCTTAGATCTCTTTCATACAAAACATTAATGTTTTTGATTGGTGGATTCAAATCACGATATAAATTACACGTATTCGACATTTTCTAAATGGTAAGCGCCTTACGTCATTTACCGGGAATATTACGTATATGAAGATAAAAATAACTACAAATGTATGTACAATAGAACAAGCTCAGTAGAACGTGCATTATAACTGTTGTTTATCTAACATGAGAAAGAAGTTATAAGTCACTTATATATTTATTATTGGCCATTACCTACATATTGCATTCAATACGAGTTGCTACAAGAAAAACTGCAGGCACTTATCTACTCATTCGATTTTTAAGAATTTTCAACTAATTTCTATATTCGTCATGGCAAATAAAATTGTTAATAAACTTAAAATACTTTCTGCTATTTTCGAATGTTTTGTTATGATTAAAATTAACAAATATATCAGATTTTTAAAGTAAAAAAATATGAAATGTTTTGTTAATTGATTACAACATAAAGAAAATTGGTAACCTAACAATTACAAAATAAAATACATACTTACTGAATACAGGTATCCAATAATCAACGTGCCAGTGTGCAAACTCCCGCAAAAACAACATTTATTTACCATAGGCACACCCATTTTGTTTTCAAACCATAGATTATAAATAGAACATACACACAACGTAAATTTATAAACAGTTTGTGAGATCACGTTTGTTCGACATCAAAACTTCGTTATCACTGAACTGTTTGCTTTTTATTTGTATCATCGCGACCATGATTTTGCGTGTGATAATGCAATAAGTACTACCGCGGTTGGTTTATCAAGGATTTGTTGATACCGTTTAAATTCTGCAATCGTAAAAACTTGACTTTGATACAGCGCTCTCTTGACTGGTTTCTGTAGTGATTAGATAGAATATTCTTGATAAATATACGCTAAAATAGCATAAAAAATGATACTAAATACCTACTCGTCCTATACAAAGAATAGAATTGCCTTGAAATAAAACTCGGTCGATAGCGGATACGATTCGCTAAATGATAATTTACACAATACTAGATTCAGTGAATCAATATAGGTATTTACTTATATTCCACGTAACTATACGTAATATAAATGTAAAAGTTTAAATCGATGGATTCTGCGTATTAAAGCGAAATGGCCCACTAAATCGATTTCCAATTATATATTTATGTGAAGAGTTTATTTTACCCTATTCTATGATTTCAAAAAACTATTATTCGAAGTAAAATATCATAACAAGAAAATTCTTCAAATTTCATAAAGATATATGAAATCTTCTCTTACGTAAAAGCAGCATAAATTCGATACATATTTTCGTAATCATCCAAAATTTTTAATACTGCCTACTACCATTTTATTATTTACTAAATCCTCGTAGTGTTACTTTATCCGTGGGAGAGCCATGTCTAAACAAAAATGGGTAGCGAGAGCATAAACATATAGTAAATTTAATAGAAAAAAACTGGCCAAGTACGAATCGGACTCGCGTACCCAGGGTTCCGTACAAACCTGTAGGTATCAGTGCTTTAAGGTTTCGTACCAAATTACAAGATTCTGAGTTCACGAGTGTCAAAAATTTGCAGCATAAACGTTTTATTTTATGATGTAACAAAAATTTATACTGTTCCTAATTTTTCCTTTAACTGTACCATAAGACGTTGCTTCGTACTAAATTTCAAGATTCCGAGTTCACGGTAAGTACCCTGTAGGTTTAGATTCTCTTGCGAGCATTGAAAATTTGCAGTATAAATGGGTGATTATATTATTATGATGTAAATAAAAATGTTTGCTTTTCGTTCGTTCGTTCGTACCAAATTTCAAGATTCTAAGTTCATGGGAAGTACCCTGAATCTTCTGAGAGTTTTGATTCCCTTGAGAGTATCAATTGAGTGAAAATTTGCAGTATAAACGACTGTATCTTTTGATTGCGTGGGCTTATAGTTCCACTGTTTACAGCTCTAAGGTACAGTAGACCTGAGTATTTCGTATGAATTTCAGCTGTATACCTTCACGCGTTACCGAGAAAAGGGGTCTTGACAGACAGACAGACGGACAACAAAGTGCCCGGCACCCTTACAGGATTATAAGGGCGCAGTTTTCCTGTTGAGGTACGGAACCCTGAAAAATTACTCTTCGCTAGACATTCCCGTCCTTACTTCTTCCTGAGGGCCGCAGCACATATAGTTCAAGAAATTGAAAGTCTTCAACAAAAAACAAATCTGAGCAAATTGCGTAGCTTATTTAAACGCCCCGTGGATGTTTTGCCGTATAGTTTTAAAAGGCGCTTTTAATGAGTAAACAAATGCACGACGGCCAATTTCTTTAGAAGGCTAAGAGGACAAGGTACATATAACGGCCACGTTTCCCCTCATCTTAAGTTGTTCGTGTTACAGTGGCGTTACATGTTGTCTAATAACCCACTTCTTCAGCTCAGCTCATGAACCGAATATTCCTCTAGGCATACAAGTCATGACACTATCATGATAAACTCTATATCTGCAGAGAAAAGAAAGCAAAGTTGTAGGTTGTGTGCTCAAATACTTACACAACATTTCTAATTTATATATCTTTTTATTCATTTGTCAAACTGATTTGAATCACATAAATATTCAATGCATGGCTTTGAGTCAAAATGTTATAGATTGACAATCTATAACATTTTGCTTGTATAAAGAATAATGCAAAACAGATTAGCAAGTATTAACTTATTAGAAATTTTCTTTGTTGCCTAGTTAAAAAATTAAAAACTAAAATCATGCACCAAAAACTCGCGTTTTATAGCTAAAAGAAATTCAACAGCAGCACAAACATCATAATAGTCAAATCACGGCTTGTTAGTACGCTGGTATACTGGTTCGATGGTTTGATCCCCGTAGCCATAGGACAACACTTAATGTGATGCACAAATTGCTCTGAGTCTAGGTGTTCTTTGCGTCCTTTTTATGAATGGGTATAAGTTCTACGCGACACAGGATATTTAGTGCGGCAGATGTCTCTATAAAATCTATCCGGTTTTGTCATGAGGCATACGACTCAAGACCAATTTGTTTGAGGTGTGAACACAAATTATATGCTATTAAGTAAATTCCACTATTCACATTCTGCTTTCATCAGCTCCAAAATAACAAATTTTGATATTTTCATCTTAAGACTTGACTTAAGATTTGCGCAGAGTTCGAAAACCTAGTCCACAAATTCCTTGAACTAGATGAGTTCATTCATAGACATAGTTCGATACCCGACATAGGCGCTCTTTGAAATGAATGTTGTCTTACATATTGCTTGAATATTTGGAAACTCCCGGTATCCTCGCTCACTTGGTGCAACAAGCGCTGTTTCACACCGGTTTTCTGTAAGGCCCTGGTATCACTTCGGTCAATGCATTCATGCTGAAGCGTGGCTCTCCCGCGGCAAATCGGGTTTGTTTTCCCCTCTTTGCAGTACTGGTTGGTACTCCTTAAGTTAGTTTTTACGCCAACCACTGGATCACTCCATATTCTTAATCCATTACGGATGGTAATGGAATCCATACTCATATTATGAATTCGAAGGAAACTCTTTCAGTCTATTTATTAGGCTTCTACGGTTAGACCACTGCACTGTTTACAATGAAGTGTGGCATGGGCATACTTTGATTCTTGAGAAAGAATAAAGGCTAATTTTTACTGTGATAACCGATATAAACGCGGGCGGAGCCGCGGGCAAAAGCTGGTACTGTAGAAGTTAGGCTCGAAATTTTTATTCAATCATATGCATTTAGCAACGCGGATATGTTACATGTTGTCTCATCTTTCTTATATCTTTGTTTACGGCGTAGATAATCATCACACTATACGTAACTGATTCCAAATCAAATTAATTACAGCGTAAAGTGGATGACAGTTCTTTATCTGCCATCTTGTGCATGTGCTAATTACGAGATACAGTTTTATGTTGGCAGAATTAAAATGATAACCTCATTGGACAGTACTTTTTCGTCTTGCACGGAGGTCACTTGTGGTCTTGTATTTTTTTGTTCATTTGATACTTGGAAATAAAATTCTTTTTACATCTAAGAATGAGAAATCCTACGCACAAGTTAAGAGAAAAAATTAAGTCGGCAGTAATGAGTAAAATTTGCAATGGTAGCTGACAAATGAGAAGGATATAATTATGTATTCAAACCACGAAGGTTATTTTTAATTTAATTATTTACCCAGACCAGACAGATATACAAGAGACTCCATTCTCGTGAAACTTACAAGAAAATTAGGAATACCTTCACTTGTGTATTACCTAGTTATTAGCCTTGTCTAGAAGTTAAGAGCTCACAATTCTTTAAGAAACTCAAAAAGGGTACATTTTCAATGAGGGTTCACGTCAGCCAAAAAAGTAAAGAAAACGTCATCTCTAAAACAAGATTGGAACAGACAGGAATGATGATGTCTCGTGTTTATTGTTTGAAAAGAGACAAACTTGTGGTTTCTTTAACTTTTAAAAAAATTGACGGATTGCAGCCATCGTTCTCTATCGTCTACTGGTTGGGTATCTGACGACCTGGTGACGGGAAGTAGAAGGATATGAGCAAAATAAAACCGGTTGGCGTGACAAACCTTTTAAAAAGTTAACGTCTTTCGTTTCTTCATTCATTTTTATATAATCTATGTATAAAAGAGAAAAGTGACTGGCTGACTAAGATACCCAGAGATCAACGCACAGCCCAATCCGCTGAATCTAGAATCCTGAAATTTTGCATGTAGGTTCTTTATATAACATAAGCGAGCACTAAGAAAGAAATTTTAGAAATGCCACCACTAAAGGGGTAAATTAGGGGATGAAAATATCTACTTCTGTACGAGCTAAGTCCCGGGCTAAAAGATAGTAAAACATAAAGAATAAAATGTCAACGGTAAAAAGTGACATTATTCAAAAAGTAATAGACACTGTGTTTATAACGATGACGTTATATAGAACTAATTCGAGTACATAGTCCGTAAGCCGGTGAACACCCGCACCATACTCACAAGTAAACACGGCTTATCTGTAATGAGTGTTTTGAGGTAAACTGATCAATTAGCGGCCCTTACTTACTCAACTTGTTATGTGAATGAATCTCTTTTTTTCACAACTCTTTACTACGAACACATTAGGAGTTGCTATTGATGAAGATTTCAGTGCTGGCAAAACGCAAAGTTCGCCATGACGGTGGAGTTGCTGTGAAATAAACTGATACTAGGCCCTCCGATGTTAAATGACTACTGTCTCCTGTGGATACCTCAGACAACTCAAGAGCTGCAAAAATGTTGCCAAAGTTTTTTTTATGGAATTGGGTGCAAACGAGCAGACGTATCGCCTAATGGTGAGCGATTACCGTCGCTTATGGACACCCGCTCCCACTGTAACACCAAAGGCATCATAAGTGCGTTGCCGGCCTTGGGGGATGGGGAGAGGGATGAGGGGAAGGGTTGGATTATGGGCCTCCGATATCCTCACTCACTCGGTGAAACACAGCGCAGGCGCTGTTTCACACCGGTTTTCTGTGTGGCCGTGGTATCACTCCGGTCGAGTCGGCCCATGCATGCCAAAGCGTGGCTCTCCCACGGACTGATCAGGAACGTTTGGAAAATGTTTTTGAAACTGTGACGGTTTTTCGTACATGGGCAGGCTCGGAGTGATGCCATGCCAGGGCCTCACAGAGTGGTGTCAATCAAGTTTATGTTGCTTTTCGCCAAGCAAGTGAATTTGCTGAAGGCCAATTTTATTTATGTCTCTGGTTCAGTGGCAGCAATGCACTTATGGCTCTTCAGATACATCAGATTTTCTTTTTAATATAGAGTCTACTCTGAATGACTACACTCTGACTGAAGAAGCGTGACCCTGAAAAACATGAGTAGAATCCAAGAGAGGTGATTAACACGAATGCAGTATGCTTTTTCACGCCCCGCTTAAAGGACCCGAGATCATAGTGGGAGGGAAAAACGTGCGCTGGTAGCGAGTTCCAGAATTTAATTTCTCGACACAGGAAGGAAGATCCGAACCGTTTATTTGGAGAGCGTGTGTCTATCACTCTAAAACAGTGACTTCCAAGGCCAGCACGTTGGGTCGTGTAGAAAAATGGAGACGTGGGACTAGTTGGAAGACCTCGACAGAACACTATGATAAACGCGACAGGGAACGAGAGGTTCGAAGAGGTGACTCGTTTACTCCCTATCATTGTACGACATGAAAATTAATTTTTTTTAGATCAGGGTAGTTAACATCACGCTTTTTTTTTCAGACTAACCGCCACCGTTATTCGCGCCCGTATGAAACCTGATTCTGTATCTCATTCCAGTCTATCAGTTATGCCTCTCGCACTGATATGCCGCATACTATTTCTTTCATACTTCCATCCACATTCATTCTTTACGTGTGTGGGACTCCCACTTTTAAAACCTATTCTTTTTTCTGCTACTTCACTTATATCTTAATGTTACACTTGTTGGGAAATAATGTGACTCATATTATTTATTTCTATTATCTTAGACTAGTTACATTCTTATTTATCTTATTCTATTACTTTTCTTATTCTATTGCATTACTTATTTGCTATTTGTTATTACTATTATTTAAATGCTTACATTTATATATATACAATATATAACTAAACATTTATCTTTTATCTATCTTTATTACTTATTTGCTACATTTTTACAATATTCTAAGAACTTATCCCTAGCTTTTCCTAACATAATTTCGTAAACTCTTTCTCTTTCAAGTTTTACATTAATTTTATTTTCTAAATTAAAACGGTCCACCGAAAATATGGGAAACTCCAACAATATGTGGGGGACTGTTTGGTCAACATTTGGATCACAGCTACCTGCCCTACACCTGAAGCGGTTCAAGTATTGGGAGAACCCCCCGTGCCCTGTAAGGACTTGCGTAATCACGCCTGCCGGTCTCACTCGTTTCACAACTCGTAATGCTTCTATAGCGTTCGGAAAGAACATTTTCGTCACGGAGGCAGTCTCGCCAGACACACATCTCCGATTCCACTCATCAAGCGAATCCAAACGGATTTGACGCTTGACGTATGAAACCGGAAATCGGTCATAGTCCGGCTTCCTCCGTGACAACAATGCCGCCTCCTTCGCCAATTCGTCTGCACGCTCGTTCCCCGGATGTCCTGCATGTGCCTTTATCCAAAACAAGGATACAACTTTGTCCTGGTTCATGACTGCAACGAAGTTCGCACGAGCGCGAAACGCCAGCGGATGAAGCGAGGCACCATCCACAACCGCTTGCAGTGCCGACCTAGAATCGCTATACAATTCAAAGCTAGCATCTTTGCGCTTAAGGATTACCTCTGCAGCTTTACAAATAGCGAGTAGTTCCGCCTGGAAGACTGTGCAGTATGCGGCAAGGCTAAGTTTGAAGTTCTGGACTTCGCCATCATTATCCTACAAGGATAATGCGGCGCCGACCTTCCCCTCAATCTTGCTGCCGTCAGTGAATATTCACATCACGCTTAGACCAATAGGAGTCGAGATAACTTGAAAACGCAGACGAACTTATGTAGGTGAGACAGTATATTATAAACTTATTGTATGTACTGATATCATAGTAGGCTCAAAATACGTAGCACATTTCAGGGTAATGTTAAAATATATTTATTAAGACTCGGCCGATAATTGGTTGCGTCGCCTCACGGTCTTAAGATAATATTGTATATGAAAATTGAAAATCTAATCAGTGTGTGAGTGCCTGCGTTTTAATAAACACGTAAATTGTAACGTTTTGTGGTGACCATTACAATTAGTATCGGATAATACTCTTTGTTGCCATGTGTTTCGCGGTCAATACATGTTGCCTCTGCTTAAGTTTGGACGCGGGGACAAAAATTATTAGTTTATTTTTTACGGTAAGTTTTAGGCACTAAAAATCATTGTTATTTACTATTAATTTGAATGATCTCGCTTACAGGTATGTGCTAAAAAGTAAAAGTAGGCACACACACTAGAACACGTTGTTTATTACATAATATTTATCTATTGCTTGTTTATTTTAAAACACTAATCCCTTGAACTGTCAGTCAGATTAGAATCATTCTTTGTTATTGACTTGAGCATCTTAGAGCACACACAGCGATGCACGTAAGTTAAATGATAGGTGATAGATAATCATATCCTTCTAATATTACAAATAAGAAAGTTTGTGAGAATGTATTGATGTCTGTTAATCTTGCACGCAAGAAATGCTGTATGGATTCATTACCTACATTATTTACAGCGATTTAGCTCATACATCAGAACACAGGCTACTATTAACCGCGATATCCAATATATACGTGGACAGAGCTGCGGACAAAATATAGTTCCGCGATAAAAGTAAGGTTATTCTTTAATATAAATCTACTTCTGATGATAGTTTAATTCTGATATTTTCTGATTATTTGTGTGAGTTCTTGGTTGTCCTAATTAAATAATTGAGTTCCTAATAACGCTAACGATACTTCCGTTACCGTTATTATGAACTCAATTATTTTAAGTTATATTAAAGTTATACTCTAGGGAATCATGTTTTTTTTGTAACGTGCATATGTACCTACGTATATATAAAAAAGTATCTTTAGTAAATTTATAGTATTCATTATATAATACTTCCTTCATCTTCCTAGCCTTTATTGTTCCCAAGATTATTTGGGGTAGTTCAACCGGTTAAGTAAAACCAGTTGATCTACCCCAATATCCGGAATAATTTTCTACGGAGCTACTGGCATTGGACCTCCGCAACCCTAAGGGTAAACTAAATTCGAAGGTTCAACTAGTTATCAGTATATTTGTGGGCACTGATAAGCCAATAACGATAGCCATTGATGTTCATAACAACCGGGATCGACTTAATGTGCTATCCAAGGCACGGGCGTGAAACACCGCCATCTTCCATACTCCAGGCTGCTACTCCTATTGAGAAATTCTTGTAGGAAAAAATTAACAACTGTCTGGGCCGGAGGTTGAACCTGAGACCTATTGATTGTCAGTCGCGTACGCCAACTGCTAGAACAACGAGGCAGTGCTGCATGTATCTATAAATGAAAAAAAGACGTTACTAGCAATTATACATTCCGAGTCCATTTTGCTTAGCCCTTTAATTCATCGATCAGGATTATATGGAGTTATTATCAAGAGAATACACTGAACAATCGAGGCTTAGGTAGATTTAAGAAAAGTACACAAATTAGTGTCGCTTGCGATGCATGTGTCCAAATCAATTATGCTTTAAATTATCAGTAATCACATTAATTCTGGTTTGACGTATTCTGCATTCAGTTTTAATCAATACTCATGTCTGTAGTCGATTATAGAGAGTAAAAAATTATATCATACGCCTTCAGGACAGGACACAGCTTTTACCAAAAATATAGCTGTGTATTAAATATTTTCTTAAAATGGGGTAGATAGATACAAAGTTCTTACTTTAATGTAAATATAGGAATCCAAACACGTTTTTTATACCCGACTAAGGCAACGCACTTGTGACGTCTGGTGTTGTGGGCGTCCATGGGCGGTGGTAATCGCTCACCATTAGGCGATAACATCTGCGCGTTTGCCTCCTATTCCATAAAAAAGCAACAGCCGACGTACTCCCTGAGCAACCCATATAACTGTGTTAACATGATTGCAAAGGTATGGTTTGAAATCCCGTTAAAACTACATATTAGCGGTGAAAATGTATACAGTATGCCTATATATATAAGTATAAGTATAAGTCTATAAGTCCAAGGCTTTTGATAGTTGAGTGTGAAGTTTATACGACATGCCGACTTCGCACTGCGATTAACACGTGACCATACAGAAAATCATCTAACCGTACCATTAACTTTAACTTTTTTCCCAGTGCGGAAATCCCCTCGGATACCACCCCCTGGTGGCATGTCGGACTCAAATCGACTAAAGCTGCACGCCGTCTCTGGTACTAGGAGTCGGGGAACCAGGTACACCCTAGAAAGGAAAACTCTGGAACCCTTACCTTGGGCCACCTACGGTTTCTAGACGGCCCCCTCCTGTGTGGAAGCCCCGATGTCCCCGTCAATGCCCCAATAGGTGGGGCGCGAGTGCTGCGAAGTGCGCGCACACCCCACCCGTGCCTGCTTTTGCTAGGGTGACAAATGACCACTTCTGTCACCCCCAGGCTTACGATAATGGATGAGGGAGATCATTTCGCGTTCTCCGGCGCCCAAGTCGTCTGTGATACCTGGCCCGTTCCCGGGGCTAGCGGGCCGGAAGAGTTCTAAATCTCTCCCGGTCTCGCTCCGCCGTCTCCTTGGTAAGCATAACTTGCTCGCAGAAAGAAACGGCGGCGTTCCACGCGCTCTCGCTCCGCAACATGGCCGCAATCATGATACCAAGCGAGAGAATCCTCACCCCGATGGCCGTCACGAGTGCACGCCTCGGTTCCTCCCACGCCGGACATACTGCCAGCGTATGGAGCGCCGTGTCCACGGTCTGACCATCGCAGTGGTTCAGACATTGGCTCCTTACGGATCAGACAGAGGTGATCTCCGAAGCATCCTTTTGCAGTGATCGCCTGCGTCAGCCGGTATGAGAGGGTCCCGTGACGCTTATCGAGCCAATCCTCCATAACGGGTCTTACCACCGCAATAACGGCGTGCCCATCATACACTCACCCCTTGATATCCCTTTATTATTACGCAGCTGGGGTAAGCAGAGGAGTAAAAGTTAAAGAACAGTACAAAAAGAATCAAATATTTAATTGTACGAACTAGGCAACCGTCATGCAGATATTTTCTTAACATTAAAAGTTTGACAACGTGTTTTTGACTTTTACATTACAAGTAGTGATGAATGGTGATGATGACGATGATAAATAATGTGACAAAAAATTTGCAACAAAAATAATGTGAAAAATATTTAAAAGCGAGAAATTAAGCTGAGCTAAATCCGTGTCGAAGTTTTCGAGTTTTTGAAAATATACATACACCAAGTTAATATTTTTCACATAGATTGTACACATTATGGCAATCAAGTTACGTTTTTGCACAACATATGTAATAGATATTTTTATTAAATAGGTTAACAATAACGTCATTTGTAGTAAGAATTCTGTTATCTATACGACTCAGTTACGAAGGAATGCTTAGAGATAATCGCTTCATTATCGATAAGTAATTAATTTTATTACTATAAAATATATTTACTAAGAGGAGTTATGAATTTGTTAGCTCGACTTGATAAATAGCTAATTCTAAAAAGTATGATCTGCTACAATTATCTTTCTTTTTTCACCTAAATATCCCATAGAGTACAAAATCTCAAAACATGCTTGGTTAAGGGGAGTCAACTTTGCCGGATGGCGTAAGAAAGCGGTTCCCGGATCCCTCCCATCTCAGGCGTAAAGTGGCACACCGTGTGGCCATGTGGTTTTAGTCGGTTCGATTCCGACACACCGCCCGGTCGCAAACCCCGGGTGAAGGCCTGAGGTTTCCACACGTATATATATATAAAACAAAAAGGGGAGTCAACTTCAATGCTATCACGCGAATGAGAGTTGGCCAATGCAGATGATTCGCGTCGATTCTCTTTCTTTCAACAATAACTAACGCCTCTATTTCCTGGTATTATTGGCAAACAATTTTGACCACATGACCTACCGTTGAGATGACATCATTTGTTTTGTTAGTTTTTAATAGCCTTTACGTTCCACAAGAATTTGGGTAAGGCGCTTATTATAGTTACGTATTTTATTTTCCAAGAGTGACCTATTCCCTGCTGTGGACTGTTAAAGGCTACTGACAATTATAAAAAAAGTTGTTAAAGTGTAGAGGATTCAATACGCCTTTGCCTACTCTCATAAATAATCACAAGCGTGAGTATACCAGACTATGTTTGTACGATTTGAAGATATTGTTCCGATAAATTGATAACACTGTGCTTACTATTAACACAATTGAAATAAGATTATTGCGAATTTATATAACAAAGCAGTATACAATCTTGTTTTTATTAGGAGATAATCTTTAAATAAATAATGTTGGAAAGAAGTTTTCAATGAGTAATAGAACGCTATCGCTTGTAACTAAATGTTTGTAAGCTGAAATATTAGGAATATATAAATACTAGCTGACCCACGCAACTTCGTTTGCGTCTCTATCAATCATGATCGGCTCCTATTGGTTTAAGTATGATGTTATCTTATCTTATTCACGCCAGCGAAACACACATTAATAAAACTTGAAATACAGTTAGAGAGTTCATTGTGAGTAACAACGTAACACGAGATTGATTTAGATATAACTGCTTTAGCCTGCGTCTCCGCTCATGTATACCTCGGTTATCGATGTTTTTTATTGATATAACTTTTATATTTATGGACCGATTGATATGAAACAAATACTAAAAGTTAAGTTAAGCAAAGCCCAAGACATTAATAAAAAACACATTCAAATCGGTAATCTGTTTCGAGATTAGCGCGCACAAACAGACAAACGGGCAAAAATTCTAAAAATCATTGTTTTGGATTCTATTGCGTTCATAAAGCCCCTCATTATAGTTTTTCTTATATATTTTCCAGGTACAAACTGCGGCCGTGTATTGATGTTGATAAATGTTTATTAGCAGTCGGGTTACCGTAGCAAATACTGCCTTGTTTGGTACTAGACTCGCGTTAATCGAAATGTTTCTTAGATATACTAATGTTTATATAATTCACCAGCTCTAAGTATATTAATACTAACATACTGTATAAATAAGGAACCTGACCTGTACAAATTTGCGTTCTGTCACCTTGATGATTTCATCCTAATATTTTGATGTACAGTGATTCACTTTGTCTATCAAGATAAAACATTTTTGAGTTTATTTTACATGAGAGATGATTCACGTGCCAGTCTAAACGAGATAATATAGTGCACAAATTTGTGTGCAATCACTGGTGCACTCTCTGTTCCCTCACTCTCGCGATGGGAGACGGCTTGTAACGGCTATCCGACACGACTGGGGAGAGATCAGGCGCAAGACCGACGGCTTTACGTGCTCTCCGAGGCACGGGAGCTCCAATTTACAAAATCCCCGCTGTTATTAAGCATTCGTATAATCAGAAAAAAAGTGGAAAAATCTTTGGCTCGACCCGGGAATCAAATCTTTTTTAATTGTGTTACTTTTTTTTTCATTTATTGTATTGTAAGATTTTTAAACAAGAAGGAGATTAATAAGGAATTGGTGTATAACAATTTATAGGATATAATCGCGCGTAAGCATATACGGTAGGTTAAATATTATATTTAAAACTTTTGATTAAGAGTTCTCAGTTAATTAGCTCTTTTGCAATATTCATGATGGCAATTCAAGGGAAACGTCTTCACTGAAATGGTATTCTATACGTACGTATATCAATACATTTTACATCAGTACATTTTTTAACCATCAGTACATCTTTTAGTACACTTTCAGTACACTTTCATCAGTACATTCTTTAATACAACTTAATACTTAAGTCCTTTTCTTTGTGTCGTTATTCTCAATTTTGAGTCGTCGGTCGTCCTTATTTGGAGCGATAGCTGAGCGTTTTTCGAGTGATAGCTGTTCCTATCTTCGGCAGTGTATAGAGAAGCATGCATACTAATGTATTTTCTCTAATTATATACAGGTAAAAAGGTCGAAAATCCTGACGATTGTGTTAATTGTTAAAATATTTTATAAGTTTATAATAAGCAAACAACCCGGCCCAGCATGGAGGTCTTCGAGAGACTTGAATTTCTTCTACCAAGTTTTTTTTTTAATTTTTTTTTACACACAACTCCATCTAGTCCCAAATTAAGCAGAGCTGTGTTATGGGTGCTAATCAACTGATATAAATACATATAAAACACCCAAACTTCGAAACAAATATTTGCAGATCAAACAAACACTTGGTCCGATCCGGTCCGCTACCACTGCGCCACCGAGGCAGTCATGTTACATAAACCTTCCTATCTACCTTGAATAACTATGATAGCGGAAGCAACTTCAATACTATGTAAATATTGATTAATCTTAATTTATTGCCCTACAGATATCGTCAGTATGCATCCTCGTGGTATACGGTCCAATGGCAGCGCTTAACGACAACCTGCCCCCCGCCAGGCTCTACTTCTACACCTGCCTAGCTGTGCTGGCCATCGTCGAGATTGGGATAGGGGGGTTGTTGATCCGTGGAGCTTTTAGGGTAAACTCAAATTAATTATATTATTGATAAAAGAAGAAAAGCCTGATTATATTAATTGTTTTTCTTTATTTTCCTAAAAATACTACATGAAACGGATACAAAGAACACCCGAACTCAGAACAACAATTTGTGGATCACACAAAGTGTTGTTCCATGTGGAATTTAAACTCACAACAGTTGGCTTAGAAGGAAGCGTCGTGGCCATCGCTTTAACTACAGCAGGCGAACCACGTAGTCAATATTTTTTGGTGGCATAGGGTACAAACGAGCTGACGAATTACCTAATGGTAAGTGATAATCACCACACATATACGCCGCAAACTCAAGTGACAAGTGCGTTGCCAAGTTTGGAATTCCTCACTTCAGAATCATAGAGGACGGCTTAGGGATCACTTTATTTCCCTCGTTCGCTAAAACATAACGAGAAGTTGGTTTCAGAGAGAGATCTCTCTCCTTGCTTTTTGTGGAGTACTTCAGTCCAGCCTTATTCGTGGCTTAGTAGTAGACCAAGACACCATGATCTAAAAGTAATATACTTTTGTTTCAGAGAAAACCGCAATGGATGTGGCCGTGGATAGTCTTGGCTTGGTGGAAAGGAATCGTCCTCGTATTCCTCAGTTTCGCTGGTGTGGTGGCACTTGCGATGAACGCCAACCTACAGCTCACTGCAGAGAATGGCCCTGTGATAGCTGCGTACTTCATTTATGCAAGTTAGTAAGGAGGAAATTTCTTTCTCTCTGAAATACATTATTTTAATAAACATGCATAACACACTTACATTATAAAATTGAAAGTAAGTTTGTTTAATACGCTTTCGCGGAAAAATTTCTTACCCGATCATCATGAAACTTACACATATTCTTGAAGGTATTAGAAGTAAGTTTTCTTGATCAACGTGAGAACGTTCTAGATCATATCATAACACATTTCATTAGCGTAATTATTAGAATCTGATCTATGAGGTAGTACTTATATCTATTTTTTACTATATGTATATGTAATTAGCTGTGAACATATCATTAGTTTCAAAACTTACATATATTACTCGTAACCTCTATTTCGTAATGTAGGTAACGAGATTTCTACATTACCTAAAGGAGGACTGTAAGAGTATAAAATGCATTTAGTCCACATTTTTGTAAAGAAGCATAAAATAATTAAAAATAAATAAACGTAAAAAATACATAATATGGTCCTTTCACCATGGTCGGCGACCGTGTAGGAAAATATGTCATTATGATATCTCGACAAGTCTAAACATTGCATTTCTCTATCTGTATACAACATCATTAAATCGTGCGAAAGACGTTTAGTAAGAGCTGTTCTGTCATGTAGCAAACTGTGCTATCAAAGAATGTTTTCAAAAGCGACTGCCTGAAACACAGATATGTGCACTTGGTTCAGGCAGATTGCATAAGAATATTCGTAATATTTATTTTGATTTCACAACAAGATATTACCCAGATTATTTTTCTTCAAATATTTTTTTTTTATTTAAAGAACAAACTAAAGAACAACATCTGAAAAATTAAAGGAAAGGCTGAATTAATAACCTCTATTTTTTTGTTGTGTAGCGGGCAAACGAGCAGACGTATCTCCTGATGGCAAGCGATTACCGCTGCCCATGGAAACCCGCAACACCGGAGGCGTCTCAAGTGCGTTGCCGGCCTTTGATCCTCTCTCACTTGATTAAACACGGCGCATTCGCCGTTTCAGAGCGGTTTTCTGTAAGGCCACTGTTTTCTGTGGATCACCCCGGTCGAGCCGGCCCATTCATGCCGAACTTGGCTGTCCCTTTTCGGTTCTTGATTTGATGTAAGTTTTATTTTATTTCCAGCTTTACTGTTATATTCTGCCGTTATAGTAAATGGACGTCGCCAGGAGCTTGTGATGGAGAACTACTGGGCAGAGAGGCATGTTCTGTGGCACACCAAGACTAAATATTATTACATCTAAGAATAAGGACGTTCAGGGATCTGTTTAGTCCAGAGGTAGCAGGAAGAAGTAACTGTCTCCTATACCCGATATTTAAGCATACTGGATATATAAGCAGCTACGGGTAGCTGATACCTTTTTAGATATTTCAAAATAATTTATAAGCATAAGAAATATTTGATTCCATTTGGAGAGACAGACCAGAAATATTTGAAAATAATCCTTCTTCCACCATAATAAACCTTTACCTTAAGGCGTGGAGGAGACAATGGCCACAAGTAGGACTCCTGGAAATCCGGTGGATCCACTAAACCGTCAAAAACCTGTGTTGTTAGGGCGGGGAATCTAAGAAACTTTTGCCTCACCGCTAGCGACGAAGAAACCATCGATCGACTATTTGATACGCTTATAGAGAGAATGATGAACGATCGATTAATTTATTTATTTATTCCTAGAAAACAAATAGCAAAAACTTCTGAATTTACTATTTTATCTAATTTGACTTGTATCTAAATCTAACTAGATTAAAATGAAATTGGACACAAATGTTTTAGGAACAATGATAAATCAGGGAAAAAAAATTTTGTTATATATAATGTAAGAGGTACGATATACATATTTTAATGTTATCTGTTGATTTATTTTCTAACTATTCGGCAAGTCCCTAACCCATTAGCTTATCGCTAATGGGTTAGGCATGCTGTCACTTCAATTGTCAATAAAAAAAACTGTTATTTTCATTTAAACGATTAATTAATCAGTCGTTAATTTATAAATATGCATTCTTCTCATCAGATTGATCAGTGGAAGCGCATAATGGTTTTTCAATGCGTAAAAAATGACTTGATAATGAAATGGATACAGGAAATCTATATATTTTCCAAATCACATTTAAAAAAGTTCTAAGTAAATGTAATTAAAAGAAATTTTCAGACGTAGTTACAAGATTTGCATAACAAATACGATACTATAACATATTCAAGTGTACGCAATTTATTAACCTGTATTGGTTCCCTACATAGACAGTGTGTCTAGAGAAGAGTGAAAAAAGAAGTATAGGCCGTCCTAACACAAAACATTAGCCATTATACAAATATGTTACGCGAACAGCGAACCACCATTTTCACTTTGTTTACGACCTGACCTAACCGGTCAGGTCGTAAACATAACTAAATAAAATAGTGAAATAAGTAGAAATGATTTTATTTCTACAATGTATTGTAACAAGTAAACCCTCTCCTGAGAGGAGACCCGAGCCCAGCAGTGGGACATTATGGGTTGTTGATTGATTGATTGGAACAAGTTACATCGCGTGCCGACAATCGAGACAATATAAATAACACTATATTCAAATTCATACCTATCGTATAAATCGTTCTAATTTATTTACTTGTTATTGGAGAGACTTGCAGACATATGACAAGAATCGTATTTGTAGTCGTTTTCTCAGATCCAGCTAATATTAAAGTTCTCGCCTGTTAACCGCCATTAGTCTGAACACAGCCGTATTAATAGTAATTTATTGGAGCAAAGTCGCAATTAGAAGTTTTTACGTTTTAAATATTAAAAATATTTTTACTAATTTGTTTTAATTTAAAGTTGCCTTTTAGATAGGAATGAAATAAATGAATATTACTACTAAAGGTTTCAATGATTCCTAGTGAATCATTTATGAAAGACTGCAATGGAATGTTTTGTTAATAATAGCTGTGCAAATAATTTCTAAGAGTGTATTATTTTAGTTATTTTAAGGACAATAAATGCTTATTTTTAAATTTTTCTTTTTCTTTTAACCAAACAGCATTTGACTACCTTTTTGCAATAAATATATATGCTAAATATGATATTTATTATAGTGTCCTATTTATTCTGAAATAGTCAATACTAGAAACAGGAAGTATGTATATCGAAAATCTCATACTTCCTTTTTCTTACCTTCCATTGTCTTTCATCTTAACAACATGGACCTATGACATCTTATGAACTATTCACACCTATAATTGTCTATTCTTATATAATGTAGAAAACCCCGTTTAAAAAAGACAAGTCCATATCATTTAAGATCGAGAGTTACGTCAAAAGTTGCGCAGTCGACATGGAAATAATTAAAGCGAGCGTTCTGCGTGCGGGCAACAATGAGCGCATGCGCGGAAAATTGCGCGCTTTTCACCCACAACAATGGCTACGTCCCCCCACAGATTATAAATATAGGATGTAAAATAAAACGCACAGTAAGTTGGGACATAGCGTGCAGTATGGTGAGTGCAATATATTTTTTATTTATTAACTATATTTTCCTCCTATCAAGTGGGTCCCCCTAATTTTCCCCACTTTCAAAGGACTTAGTAGCTTCATTCCTAAGTTCTATATGTGTCTAGGTTTAAAAAGATTTTTTTTAGTAGAATTTTATATGTGAAAACTTTTTTAATCAAAGTCTGAATGTCGGTTTTAATTTTTGTACAAATTGTGATTTATAGATACAAAAGTAAGTAAAGTTAATGATAATATAAATAATTTTATTGAAATATTTGTTTCAAGACTGTGGAATGAACTCTTGCCTTCGTCATTCCCGTACCAATACAACATTCAAACCTTCAAGAAAAGGCTGGCAATTTTCTTCTTAAACGGCCGGCATCACACTTGTGACTTATCTAGTGTTGCGGGTATCAATGGTCAGCGGTAATCGCTTACCATCAAATTCCATAAAAATAATACTTATATTAATATCGGTTGCGCTTATTTAGATTCTACGCATTACTAATATGATGATTTATCTGACAATATGATGTTTCATACTATCAAAATACTTGACGGTCATAGTATAAATCATTAACAGTTTTTACGACTCACTGCTGAACATAAGCCTCACCTACAAAAGGAGGGTTAGGCCAGCTACACCACCCTGGTCCGGATGGCGTAAGAAAGCGGTTCCCGGATCTCTCCCGTCTCAGGCGCAGAGTGGCAGATCGTGGTGGTTTAGTGGGTAGTCTGGCGAGTCAGTCAGGAGTCCCACACAAAGCGAACCCCCTGTGCCCGCGGGGGGGAGCGAAGTGCGTAAAGGCATTCCACCAAGTCAAAAAAAAAGCTACACTACCCTGACTACTTTCTGAATACTGCACGATTAATGAGCTATTTCCCATACTTTTTTAAATCAGTTACATCACTACTCTATCAATTAAATTTAGCCAGCATGTGGTAACAAAATAGTTTAATAAATTATATTTAGATAAGAATCGGAAGGTGTATCAATCATATCACTCCGCTATCACCTATCACTCGTCAAGTGTAATGATTTATAAACCCATGTACTTACAATTTAATCGTGAGAATCGCTTTTGGAGAAAAATCAAATTATATTTGATGAGGTAAGTACATGTTTACAAAATGAATCGTGGTTCCGAAGATTTCAAAGACAGACGGTTCTGCAACGATACAATTTAAAAATGTGTATATGGACATTAAATGAACGACAACACTATGTCCGCTCGAAAAAACTAAGACCAAGACGTCTTCTAGTCGAGGATACACTAATTAAAAGAGGGTCAATGCCATGTAGTTTACACAATTCATTAAAATTTCTACTTGCGCGTACCAAGTAGCTGTTCTGACCATAAGTTTTATCTTGAGACATGTGAAGAGGGGGTTGAAGCGAAGTGACCTAGATGGCACATTTAAAATATCTGCTCAAGCAGATCAGAACAGTCAAAATCGTGGTTTAAGATTTGACAAGGAAAGTAAAGTTCGTTATTTTGCATCGATGTATATAAGTGGGAGGAGGTGAAACTTCTTGCATAGCCTGAGAAAATCCTTGGAATGAAACGGAATTTTCCGATGATAACATCAATTTCTTAACTAACAAAGTTGTAAAAGCCGTAATAGATTTCTTTCAAAGTTCATCACATCGACTATCTTGATGATTTTTTTTTTGATTTTTCCAAAACAATGGTGACATATACAAATGAAAATGCGCCCTTTGAAAAAAATGAAAAAACCGTCCTATGTAAATTCATTTAAAAAATAGCTATGTCCACATTTATAAGTGTTAAAAGCAGTCCACTATTGTTGAGTTTGATAGATGGAGCTTTCTTTAAATGAGACACTATAAGTCAATGAACTGACAAACAATTTCCTCTCTTCTACACCTTACCAAGTTTGGACCACGGCCCGCGGCATTAGTCCCATTCGTCTTAAGTGGATGACCATTTTAGCTGACATTGTATTAAAAGCCGGATCGAAACTGCGATAGCAAAAATACTTTAACTGCAATTCTTACTTATTTGAGTTTCGTCGAAACTGAAAGTACTTGAGACGTTCCAATTAATGATTTTTATCATTACCTGCCACTTCACCCTCATTGTTGTCTAATTTGTCAATCATTTTGTAAGAAATATCTATTGTACTTCACAGCAGTCAAATTAAGTAACGCTTTATTTGCAGAACCAAGAGACAAACACATATTTCGTCTGTCTGTTCTGACATGCAAAAATTTAAATGACAATTATGCCAATCATGTATATGTTATACTTCTTCTTTTGATGAGATGGTAAGCAGCCGGATCAACTATTTCTGCCAACGTCAAGTATTTCATGTCTTCAATTCTATGTCTTTAAGTCCTCAAGTCTTCGTCTTGATGAAATTAATGATAAAAATTATAAAAAATGAGGATGACATGAAATGGGGACCGTCTTTCAAAAAAACAAAAAACGATCTCCATGTATATGTTATAATCTCCAGCTGTTTTATTTTTCGAAAGACATAGATAGACACATCACATGTCATCCACATTTGTTATATTTTTACCATAAATTTCATTACGACGAAGACTTGGAGATTCGAAGCCTTAGAATGGAAGACTTTAAATACTTCACATAAGCAGGAACAGCTGACCCGGCTGGTTACCATCTCATCAAAAGAAGAAGAAATATTCTCCAGCTACTAAAAATTAATCTAGATCTTGTAGATCTAGCTGTACTGATGATATTGTGTAACAAACATTAACTAATCAACCTTTGTGTTATTTCACATGCGTTGCATTCATTTACAACGGTATTTCATTAGACTTTTTTTAAAATGCGGGACTTAGATTAGTCTACCTTTCAAAACGTCGGCAAATAGAAGGCGTAGAAAACTTTTATATAATTTTATCGCGAATAAATCCCGCTGTACAACAAAATCTATGTGGCCGTGTAAAAGTCGCGAAACTGTCGTGACTTTTTCACAGATATTTGTCAATCTGAGTCAGTTTACCTCATAGACACTGAAGTAACAATGTGTATGTAGCCACATACAAATAAATTACATATTTATTCAATTTATTTCCTTATCTTTTTCACATAATCCATGACTTTACTCGTGATTAGGATAAACGGAACATTATCAGGGATGAACTCAAGAACTTAGCAATCAAATAAGAATCAAAATCCACCTCGATCACAGATATCTATTGTATAGTGTTGCCTGCATTTTCCTTTCAAATATATCAGTTAATTGAGATATGCGATCTGTGAGTCGTGTCAGGCCTGACAGATGAGTTAGAAATTAATGCAAAGAAATAAACTTGAAGTGTCTATTTGTTATACTAAATTAACCGATGTTTACTAAATGCATGAACGGTATACCAATTTTTTTTTGTATGCCTGTCTGTTTGTTACGACTTATCTCTGGGACGGCTGGATCGATTTTAACGAGACTTTCACCGGCTTAAAATATAACGAGTAACTTAGGCTGAGTTGCATGATAGCATTCATTTCATTTCATCATCATCAGCCTATCGCAGTTCACTGCTTAATATAGCACTACTTGGACGTCACTTAGTTCGATGTTCGACTTTTCGCATCCAGCTATTTGGATTATAACGGTGTGTTTCTTATAAATAATCAGTAAATAGATAACGGCTCTACATATTGAATGAAAGCGAAACTACTCAAAACTAAAACCTTTCCAAGGAGAATACAGCAGTAGATCATTAACGGCTGCTGTGTGATGATGTGATATATAAATTTTGAGAATTGTATTATAAGGCTTAGTAGGGTTAGCTTCGATCAGAATAAAGTGAGAATATAAATAAGTACGAGTATTTGAGCCACAAAATTTTACATTCGATACTACATAATTGATTACAAAGGCGTAATATTAGAGATATGATAGTGGTGCCCTTCCCTGTTCTTTATCAGTGCATCAACACATTCCGTTATTGTTAAACATTTCTTTATTTATATTATTTATTACTCTAATAACATTTTAATAATAATTCATTAAACACTTCTCGCATATTTTTTCAAAACACACCCATGTTACTTCTTATATCATCAGCTGTTTGCCAGTGAAAGTCCAGTAGAATCACTTCAGCCGTTCCAGAGAGATTAGTCGGAACAAACAGACTGATAGACATTCAGACACAAAAACCAAATTTTTTAAAATTGTATTTTAGGTGTAAATATTGTATATACTTTCTTGTGAATAACCGTTCTTTTTTGTGAATAAACATCAAGTTTTTCACGATCAGACACAGACTCTTCGGCCTTGCTTTCTATGCTAATTAGGATACCATACGGCGTTATCAGTAAGCTACTTTGTGTGTCCCACACTAATGATAATACAATAATAATAAATTGTTGATTGCATCAATCACATTGCAACAATTTAGACATGACCTGACTCCCAAATAAGCGTGAGTACCCGACATACAGTCGGGAACAACTATCTTTCCGAATTGAAAACTACGCAGTTATATGTTTGTTATAAAGTGGTGCAAATAGACGCAGTAAATTCGTACATTAGATCTAGCATTAACAACAATATAATACTTCTGAGTGCTAACATTATTACTTAGTTTTTTAACATATTATTATTTGACACCCGGCGATTTGCGTACCGCCATATTTTTCTTTCGTAAATGTCTAATCTTGTTATAGTAATTATGCCTGACTAAGCTTCCCACAGGTAATGTACAGTAAGGAACAAATCATTATCTTTTAATTTTCTTCTATAGAAACTTTGTTCTAAGAATAACGAACTGTTATACATATGTAATGTATATAATAGTGCCTAACGGTCCCATTCCTATCCTTTAGACAAAACTTTTGATGGTTGATAGTAATTAAACTGTAAAGTCAGTGCAGTTCGGTTCTACCACCCGCGCGAGACACTTGCCCTTTTAATCGAGTTATTTAAATTTATTAAAGTGTATAGTCTATCTAATATGTCTCCTTATGAACTCAGTAAATTCAATAAATACATATAATTTCTCTCTCTCTTTCTTTCTCACTCACTTTCTCTCTCTCTCTCATTCTCTCTCTCACGCTCTCTCTCGCCCCCTCTACCTCCCCCTTCCACCTTCTTCACACTCTCCCCCCCCCCTTTCTCTTATACACACACAAAACACACACATACACACACGCTTTAAAATGCATATGCATACATATACCATTATTAACACCTAGAACTTGTTCCTGTTTACTCATTCGCAATACTTGTGTACGATTCTCACATGACAATCTATTCAATGGTATGAATTGGGGAGCCTGGAGATCTATAGCATAGGCCTCAGCTTAGTTTGGACTGCAGATCTTCAACAAATCACGAATTTCTGGTAAAAATTCTGTGAACTGTGCTGCAAACATGATGTGATTTGTGGAGATAAAATAAACATTTATTATTATTATTTCAGCGACTCATTTTTATATATCTTGTCTTTTCTATATAAAAGAGTAGATAAATACAGAAAAGACAACTTCTACCATGGTTTTATGGTCTAACCAGCGTCCGAAATTTAATTACTCAATACCACAAGAGAATAATAACATCAGTGCAATAACATCTGTCTATATTTAGGCATCACTTTCTCGATATTAATAACATTCTCTAGTGGTAACTTTACGTAACTATAACTGTTTGCGGTATTCATGTTTACGAATGGTTTCGAATTCCGGAATCCGGTCAAGAATTCCAGCAAGAGGGAAATAGATTTGTCTGTATTACTTTATAGGCTTATGTTCACAAATAAACTTAACTCTGAAAATAAGAATATTATTTCATATATTTTGTATTTGAAACTAAACAGTTTCAAATACAAAATTTAGATTTACATAGACTAGTTACTGGAGATGTAAATATTCTTCTTGTGTATTATGCTATAGAATAGGGAAAGATACGAGTAGCTTTTAAAAAAAGTTTTGCATGATTCAGACCTATAAAATTCCTGTATTAGGAGCTCAGTAACACGAATCGTTATTTTCAAAACTAAGCCACTTAAAACCTCTTTACAAAAAGAGGCTGAAGTTTGTACAACTGCACTTAAATTAAAAGTTAGTTTTATTCTTTGTATGTCTTAGACATAAATAACGTGATATATCACGCATTCTCAAGAATCAAATTTCTACAGCGGAAGAATTGTACAGTCTTACCATAGAAACCTTAAATTAAGAAAACAATAGTTTTAACAAAGAACTTCAAGAACTGGACAAAATTTAAATAGGACTACACGGGAAGCACATACTTTCATTTCCAAAAAGAATCATCAAAATCGGTTCTCTCAGTCGACAGCTATGAGGTAACAAACATAAAAATATAGTCGAATTGAGAACCTCCTTATTTAAGTGGCCAATAAGCTATGAATTGTGTATATAAAAACACAAAAAGAAGTATGTAAAGGTACACACGTCTATTATAAATATAGTCTATCACGTTGCCATCCACACAAAAGCAAGACCAGACAACACGATGACGTCACACGAGCGCAGAGACACGTCACCGTACGGCGCACGTCACTCGGTCGGACGTAGCGAGCAATGGCAGCGGTCAGTGACATACTGTTTTGGGTGAAAGTGAGCCACTCTCCATTACACAACGAGCACGTAACTACACGAGCCAGCTCTGTCATGGTCAGGGAACAGATACATCGATTGTACTTATTAAATTGCCTGATCACTGCTGGCTTAATACTAAGATACTCACTGGTTCATAATTGACACTAATATGAAAAGGAGACTAAACGTTGGCATAATACTCGAATACCATTATAATAATATTAATAATAAATATTTCGTACATCTAACACACAACGCCATCTAGTCAAAAGCTAAACAAAGCATGTGTTATGGGTACTAGACAACTGTTATAAATACGTATATACTTTTTTTTATAAATACATACACCCAGACGTAGAACTAATGATTGTTCTCATCACACAATTACTTATCATAGACGGAAATCGAACGCAGGACCCTCGACTTTGTAGGGATCACTAACGTCTAGACCTACAGAGAGGATTAATTAGAAATGTAATTATTTAAGTACGATTAAGGAAATAAATAAATAATAATAAATATTTCGGACATGTAAGACACAACGCCGTCTAGTCCCAAAATAAGCAGAGCTTGTATTATGGGTACTAGACAACTGATATAAATTCAAATATACTTTTTTTGTAAATATATACATGTTATACATAGATAACACCCAAACTCCGAAAGAAATGTTTGAAGATCATACAAACATTTATTCTGACTTCCTAATCGGCAGTCGCATACGCTGACCGCTAGACCAACGAGGCAGCCAAACCATAACTACTGTAACGCACAAAATCCACAAGAAGTTCTTTTAAAAATTAAATAAACCTGAAAATAAGCCTCGCCTTAGAAAGGAGGTTTTGGCCAGCTAGACCACGCTGGCCAGGCTGCTTGGTGTAGGATTTGATTCATGTGTTTCTTCTCCTTGTGATACTCTTGTCGCACTGTATGAATAGGGATGGTCACCCTGTGTACCTCGACACCAAAATCAAATTCAAACTCATTTATTCAATTAACTAAGCGACCTTTATGAACGTTAAATTGAAGCTACAGTTAAAAATCATAGATCGACACCAACAGACGCCACAACATGCACTGGATTATCAAGGTAAATTAGATGAAAACACCAAAATCTACTGCCCGCTTGTGTCGGTCTATAACTTCCAGTTTCCAAAGTGCGTAGATCCTTATGAGAAGAATACCGGCAAAGAAACTCGTACTATTTTTAAAAGTCAAATATTCAGGTACAATAGTGTTAGTATTACATGAATAGTAAACAGTATGCAAGCTGTTGCTACCTTCTCCACATGTATATTTTACAATGATTGTATATATTTAGACTAGTACCTACAAGTATACCTAAACATGCTATCTTTTTTTAACCATAAACATCAAACCTCTATGACGAATCACTTAAATGCATCATCGCCACGCGAGTTTGATAGTTCAAGTCTATGGACTAACATTACAATTTTAAAATCAATATAATATGTGTGCTTAAGTACTTTGTAATTCGTTATTTTGCATTTTCATAATCAAAGTTAAAAGTTGTCATTCCCGTTACCATCGATGACAAATAATAGCAATAAAATACCGGCTTACCCCGACCATAGAGAAAGTTTAATCGCATCATGTCTTATAGATACCATGACATGAACATTTTCTTGATGCCATATAATTACTTTCGTCAACACTACGGAGGTACATTAAAGGTTATCGATAGAAATAATGTGTAATTATGTTGGAATGATGTAGGCAGTTTTCTCAATGGTTTTGAAAGGAATTTTTCTAGTTTGCAACATTGTTTCGATTGAAAGTATACACACGAGCATACTTGCTTGTGTGTTGGCTTAAATGGTAAAAACTACAATATATTAATAAAATTGTCTCGCCAGTAACATTTTCTTTCATTTCTTGACTGCGTCTGTGGCCCGGTGGTAAATATTTATTTCGGATTTCGGGTGTTTTCGATGTATAAAATGTATGTATTTAAATAAATAAAAATGAATCATAAAAATATATGTACGCGCATGACTTTCGATCGACTGCACCAAATTTGTTTTGTTGTTTGTAAAAAAAAAAAAAAAAATCCCGAGGTGGTACATTTTTTTAATCCGTTTAGTCGTATACACTGCGGTCCTGCGGGAAGTTAAAACGAGCTTACTAAAATAAGCTTTCAGTCATGCAAAAAATTTTCACGAAAATTAATATGGCGAAATGAAGTTCGCCAGGCCCACAAATTTAAATCAGTTGTCTAGTACCCATAACACAAGCCCTGCTTAGCTTGGGACTAGATGGCGTAGTGTAAGATGTCCGAAATATTTTAACATAAACTCGCAATAAAATTTTAGTTAATTTTATCTGTTGATCTAGTAGCGTTCGATTACCCTATCACAAATAATTGTATGATGAGAACAATCATTAGTTCTACGGCTTGGTTCTTGTCCAGGATTGTCTAGCTCAACCTTGAGCATCATTATGACTACACGGTTGACCTAGTGGTTTCAGAGGTCATTGAGGTCGACGTTCTGCCCGTCAGGGAATCAGAGGTAGATGTGGCTGTTCTGCGGATCCGATCCAAGAACACCGCCCCCGGGCGGGGTACCAGCCCGAGTGATGGCCCGAGCCCTCGAACATATGTCGGACCGCCTCAGGGAAGTGCTGGACGGTAGCTTGGCGTCCAGACGCTTCCCTGAGTGTTGGAAGAGCGGGAAGCTGGTCCTGTTACGGAAACCGGGACGGCCTGCCGACTCGGTCGCGGCCTACAGGCCCATCGTGTTGCTGGACGAGGCGGGCAAGTTGTTCGAGAGGGTGCTCTCTGCCCGCATCGTCCGGCACCTCAGCGAGGTGGGCCCTGACCTGTCGGACGCCCAATTCGGGTTCCGAGAGGGGCGTTAGACGGTCGATGCCCTGTTGCGCCTGAGGGCCGTGACCGAAGAGGCTGTGAGCCGTGGCGGCGTGGTGTTGGCGGTGTCGTTAGACATCGCCAACGCCTTTAATAGTCTGCCATTCAGCTGCATCAGAGAAGCACTCCGCTACCACGGGGTGCCAGAGTACCTGAGGCGGCTGGTGGCTGACTATCTAGAGAAGCGTACCGTCGTGTACGAGGATCGAGATGGCGCCTTGAGACGGCGACCCATGTCGTGCGGCGTTCCGCAGGGGTCTGTCCTAGGACCACTCCTGTGGAACGTGGGATACGACTGGGTCCTTCGCGAGCGTCTCCCCTCCGGGCTGGGCGTAATTTGTTACGCGGAAGACACATTGGTCACAGCCCGGGGGGCGAACTTTCAGGAGGCGGCGTGCCTGGCCACCAGGAGAGTCTGTCTGGTGGTCGGGCGCATCGAGGCGCTGGGCTTACGGGTGGCCCTGGACAAGACGGAGGCCCTGCTCTTCCATGGGCCCCGTCGCGGGCCGCCCCCCGACGCCTCCATAGTGGTCAACTCTGTCCTCGTACCGGTTCGGGCCCAGATGAAGTATCTGGGCCTGATCCTCGACGGTAGGTGGCTCTTCGACGAGCACTTCCGACAGCTTGCTCCGAAGCTGGTCGACGCTGCCTCTGCCCTTGGGCGACTTTTGCCCAATCTGGGTGGAGCCAGCGTCGCAACGCG